>CM069909.1:66986579-67224694 GCA_036172215.1 Camellia granthamiana
ACATTCCCGTACCACAATGATAGCATACATAAAGATCTCTTTCTTTTTCTGTGTCTAAACGTGCTCATGATATTGCAGGTAACAGTTGGGCGTAAGCCAGTCACTGGACTTAGACTCAGCCTAGAAGGCAGCAAGCACAATCGACTTGCTATCCACTTACAGCACTTAGCTTCTCTTCCCAAAATCCTTCAACCTCACTGGGATTCACACATGGCCATAGGTGCACCCAAATGGCAAGGTCCTGAGGAGCAGGACAGCCGTTGGTTCGAGCCGATCAAGTGGAAGAACTTTTCCCATGTCAGCACCTCACCCATTGAGCACACCGAGACTTGCATTGGAGATCTCTCTGGCGTTCACATCGTCACCGGGGCTCAACTCGGTGTTTGGGATTTTGGAGCACGAAGTGTTTTACACCTCAAACTTCTCTTCTCCAAGGTACCTGGATGTACAATAAGGCGATCTGTATGGGATCACAGCCCCTCCAACGCTTCCACTAGTGCTTCTACATCAAGCGAGAGAAGCTCTGATGATAAAAGAGGAGAGAGTTCGAGTCAGATTAGCAAACTGGCAAAAATTGTGGACATGACAGAAATGTCGAAGGGCCCACAAGACGTTCCTGGTCATTGGTTGGTTACGGGGGCTAAGCTAGGGGTAGACAAGGGAAAGATTGTGTTACGCGTGAAGTATTCCTTATTGAACTATTGATAAAACCTTCTTTTTTTGTCTGTCAACTCGTCTCAGTAGAGTGCATTTTCACATTCTTTTTGCACAGTTGTTCTTGTTCTTCTGTACATTAGTTTTGATTATTATTGTTATAATTCTTTTTGTTAATTTCTTTTGTTTTCATCTCTTTTTGGGTTTTCTATTATTCGAATCAATGGATGGAGTAAAAATGTTCTTTTTTTGTAACGGCTTTGACTCTTGTGTTGAGTCTCACATCGGAAATCTGAAAGTTGCTAAACAAGGCCAGCTATGAAACCAAATGATACATTTGGGTAGGGCTTTTCAGTTTTGAGTTTGTGGTATGCTTGACTAGTATGTAAAACAATGCTGTATACATTGAAGAACAATGGTGATCAAAGTGATGAAATGGACAGAGGCAAATGTTGTAGTTTTCTTGACGCATTGTTGTGGGAGATTAAGAGTTGGCCTCGGAGGTGAAAATGTTCCTTTACTTGACCTAATGTCCAGGTCTGAATGTCACCATTAGATGGATCGGATACAGTTTCTCTTTCCTACAATACATACTCCAGAAAAGATCAAAAATCCAAATTATGATTTTTGTGATATTTATTTATGTTTAATTTCAATTTAATTATAATTTGTAGTGTTGTCTAGTGCGCGGTTTACGACACTAATGACTCCCACGCTTATCTTATGGGTACACCCCTCCTCTCTCCCCGTTAGTAACGGTTAAATTAGGGCTAGTTTGGCAACTTAAAAATAATTTAAAAAGTTGAAAAGTTACACAAAAAATAAAAAAGACATTACTATTCACAAATAAAAAATATTAAAAAAATAATTTATATATTTTTATAATACAAATGGACTGAGCAGCTGTTCTCAGCCGTACTTGTGATAGAAACCAGGCATTATATACTTTGTTTGTGACAAAAATTTTTTTTATAGGTAAAGTCACAAAGTTTGATGGTAATGTTGAGCCCTCGGGGGCCCACTAAAGACTCCGTTTTGATAATCCAAACCGCTTAATATGTAGAACTCATCGATTAATATATGCTTATAAAAAATCACGTTGATCGGACATCGTTAATTATATGATCAAATCAGTTTTGTATAAACAAAACAAATGGTGTGATAATTAACTGTTAAAAAAAACTAATCTGATCATATAGCTATCGATATCCGATCAACTTGATTTTTTACAGGCATATAATACTCGACGAGTTGTACATATAAAATGGTTTGGATTATTAAAATGGGACCCATAGTAACCCCCACGGACCGACCATCACTGTCCAAACACTTTGCCCTGAAGGAGGCAATTATTTTCTTTGTAAGACCTACTGGGGCACAGCTGGGCTGCCGTACAACCAATCACCTTTCTTTCACTATACACTTTATTTATACAATTTTTTATTACACATTTTTTCGTAAAAAGACAAAAAGTAAATCCAAACATTCATATTTTTTTTCTCAATTTTTTAGTCCAAAAAAATAAAAAATACACTTATTTAGAACCACCCAAATAACGCTTTAATCTCCCGATTAGTCGGTCATTGCACTGACTATTGAGTTAAAAATAAACAAACAAACTTGAAATTTTTTTGAATGAAACTAATGTGTGGGATGGATAGTTGTTATTACTTGAGTGATTTGACTATTTATTGTTGGTTTTTTTTTTTTTTTTTGAGCAATTAAAATTGTGTGAGGGGTAAAGAATATGCAATATATTCACCTAGAAACAATACATTCTTTTAATTTGAGAGTTTTAAAAAAACATTAATAATGCAAAAAAATAAAATAAAAAAAGAAAAGAAAAAAAGAATCAAGATCAAAACATTATGTCATATGAGACCCACACACTAATTAAAATTATTAAAACTCTTAATTTAGAATTTCTAATTTTTTTCAAGAATAATGCTTGGGACCCCCTTGTGGGGGTCACCCCCTCACCCCCCTTTGTCACGTGGCGGGTGGTGATTGGAGGAACAGGAAAAAAAAGAAAAAGAAAAAGAAAATGTGACCAATGAGAGAGAGAGGGGGTCAAAGGGGTGGGGGAAAAGGGGGGATGAATCATTTTTCTATATTCACCCATGACTACGATTTTTTAATATTTTTTTTTACCGAATATCACAGTTGTCAGCAGATATTTTATATTTTATTTTATTTTGGGTTTTGTGCTTTTTTTTTTTTTTTTTTTTTGTTAAGATGGGAAAGACAAGTAACACCTGCACCGACACATTGATCTTGCCCAATGTTATTGGGAGTTCTTTTTTTCTTGTTTTTTTTTTTTTTTTTTTTAAACTTTTTTTTTTTTTTTAAAAATTGATTCACTTTTCAAACTATTTGAGAAATTAATTCATTTTTTAAAATCGTATTTTGAAAATGTAATTTTAAATTGAAATTACATTTTCAACATGCAATTTCATTTTAAAATCACATATTATGATGACATGAACTTCACTAAAATATATTACATTTTCAACATGTGATTTCAAGATAAAATTACATGTTAAAAATATAATTTCAATTTCAAAATCATATTTTAAAATGTGATTTCAAAAAGTAGGTCAGTTTTTTAAATAATTTAAAAAATGAGACAATTCTTTAAATTATTATTTTTTTTAGAATATTAAAAAAAAACTCGTTTTGTGCTTTGATTGTATTCAAAAGTAAAAGCTTGTTATAATTGGTTACATTTTATGTTTTGTTGAACATTTATATAATAAGGGAGCTTTTTTTTTTTTTTTTTGTTGATAAATTCCCTTTTTAAAAGTTTTATTTCATTAAATTCATATTTTTTTGATTATTTTATTAGATTTTATTTGAGGTAAGAAGACCAAAATACTCTCAATCTCCCTACTCCTATTAATGTTGATATTTGAGGTTAATTGTCATTATGTTTTGGTAGTTCCCATGCATCAAGATGTGGACTGTCATTATATTCATATTAATTTGTAATGAATTTTTGTCATTGTGTTGTCAATTACATTATGTGAATATTCATATTAAAACATACGAATGTAAACGTTCACATCACTATATTAGATGAGATAGAATGTTCACATGTTGTGAACGTTTACATTACTACATGTTGTGAATAAGGATGTGTTATTAGTTAAAAATATAATGAACGTTATTTTTAATGTATTGTTAATTAAAAATAAGAATGTTATATGTTGTGAACGTTCACATCATTACATTAGATAAGAGAGCATTTTTCTCAAAAGTATTGTGAACGTTCACATCAAATGAGAGAGAATTTTCACATTATTTTTAATGTGTTGTCAATTAAAAATATATTCACATTATATAATAATATAAAATAACAACATAAATATTATTTAATTTGTATATAAAATTTCCTATGTCTTAGTCATTTTCTTTCTCTCTCCTCCCTTAACATTAAATATCAATATTAAATATAAGAGTACAAGAGTCCAAGAAAATAGTGTAAATCAAGAAAAAAAGGACTTTATGAAATAAAAGTATAAATATATGGGACTAAGTGGGTTAAAATTTTTTTTCATAAATTTCTTAAATTAAAACACTTATAAATGAGATTTATCAATAAAAATCTCATAAAATAGTTGCTTGGTTTTTATATTGCATGATAGCTTAATATTAGTTCAGGCATGTGTCAGTGGGTATGATGTTTCGAAAAAAATATATTAATTGATTAGAGTAAAATGAATTAATGGAATAACTGTTTGAATTGAAATTGAAGTATAATAGTTCAAAGGGAAAAGTCATTTTTTTTTGGGCAATTTACAAACACCCCCTCGAAGTTTGGTAAAAATACAGATTCTCCCCTGAAATTTGAAAAATTACATCCCGCCCCCTGAGGTTTGTATTTTCATAACAAATTACCCCTTGAAGTTTTTATTTTCATATAGATTCCCCCCTAATTTCTCCTAATTTGTTATGAAAATTTGACTCTCAAAGGGCAATTTGTAATTTCTCAAACCTCAGGGGAGAATCTGTATTTTCACCAAACCTCGAGGTTTGCCCTTCTTTTTTTTTTCAAATTCTGAAAAATATGCTAAGAGTTTATTTATTTGTCAGTGATGTTTTCATTTATAGATATCACATTTTTTTTTAGGAGCATACTCATTATTGGCATTAAGGAGGACTTATAAACCATTTGATCTTATTTAACGAAGGTTATGTGGTGTTGGTAATTTTATGTATTATGTGGTGTTGAATACATAATATCACACCGCATTTTTGAAACACTACCACCTGATGAACAAAAACTTTGGCACTCTCATGCCTATGAGGTACACCACCTATTTTTTCTTGTAAATTTTTTTAAATTCATATAAATCAACAATCAAATGCTAAGTAATGTGAATGTTTTGATGGTTCAGATTAAATCAGGGCTATGGGTGAATCCCCAGGTCCCCGAGATGATGGTGAAGCCCGAACTTGAAAATCTTGCCAAAACCTAGGGCAAATTTTGGTGCACTAGACAGGTTGATAGAGGTAAATGATTAATATTTTTATTTATTTATTTATTTTTTAGCTTAGAAAAGGAAGTTCTGTGGTATCATCATAATCTCCGCGGGTTCTGGCCCCATAATAGATGGTTGGGTTTCCCTCTTTATTAACATGGTCTTTTGTTTCAAAATCTTAAATCGCATATGTTTAGGCCTTATTTAGGGTGATGATTTTTTGATTAAAATAATTAAAAGTTAAAATACTTCATCAAAATTTGTTCTTTATTTTTATATAAGACTTTTTATAAAATAACTAACTAAAATAATCACTTGCTAAACATGCTCTAGCCCCATTTGTTTGTTGGAAATGGTTGGAAAATTCTGAGTAAAATCAGAATTTTTTCCTAAGTTTGTTCTATTTTTTAGCTGAGCCTCGAGCGTCGATTTTCGCGGGTCAAAGTGGTAACGCGTTCTATGCCGCGTTGTGATTCACGTGATATATTTGGTTGCTCAAAACCATTACCGAGTGAATGGGAAATTGAAGCCAAAGTATGCTCCATGGAAATAGAGTTTTGGTGGAAAATCATTAAAGGTTTGAATAAGGCTTGTCCCACATTGATTTGGTGGGAAATTTTGAATGGGCTTATAAGGCATGAGATTGGAACTTGGGGTGCGCCCCAAGGGGTACCCAAGTGTTTTAGAGAGAGAGGTTATCGGCAAAATAGGCTAGACCCATTGGACCGAAAAATCACCACGTGCGCACCGCCGCCATCCGTCCGTCCAGGCGGGCTGGGCTTGGGCGCGGGTGCGTGGTGTTTATCTGTTTAAATTCAAAACCTACAGCCACCAATCCATCTATAAATAGGACAGCCCTCATTTAGTGTGTTCGTTAGGCAAACAATTTGCAGTGCTGCTATTGTTTGTGGTTGATCATTTCATCCTGAGAGATAGACGTCCACATTCTGAAAGTACCGTGGAGAGAACGAATCTGTCTTAAGGACATCCATCTATAAATAGGACAGCCCTCATTTAGTGTGTTCGTTAGGCAAACAATTTGCAGTGCTGCTATTGTTTGTAGTTGATCATTTCATCCTGAGAGATAGACGTCCACATTCTGAAAGTACCGTGGAGAGAACGAATCTGTCTTAAGGACACAGTGTCAAACACTGCACTTGATCAGAATAATATTCAACATATTAATCAAGTAAGTTATTTATTTATTTTCTATTTTATTATTATTTATTTAAATCAGATTTTAATTTTGTTTTGGTAACAAAATAAAATCTGTTTTTATTTATTTAATTCTATTTCTAGTTTGATTTTTTTTGTAATCAAATATTTTTCTCTCCTTTCCTTTATATCTTTTTATTCTAGTTGTTGTTTAATACACAACAGAATTTAATCTATTTAAATACAGTGAAGATTGTCCAACAATCTTAAGACAGATTTATTTTTGATGTCTTCATTGTATTTAATTTTCTGTGTTTTCAAAGTAATATTCTGGTTGGAAAATACAAATAGTATTTATAAACTATTTGACGGATAGTAGTAATATACTGTCTATTTTCTTTGACAACTAGTAATAATATATTGTCTATTTTCTTTGACAACTAGTAGTAATATACTGGTGTCATTAACAATTGCAGAATATTATTTGGTATTACAGAAAAGTATTTTGGTATTTTATTTTTCTAGTTTTAGTAACAAGGAAAATAAAATTATTTTGTGTTGTAATTTATTTTCTGGTTTTAGTAACTAGAAAATTAATTTGTGGTTTGTTTTTCTGATTTTTGTAATCAGATATTATTTTGGTATTTTATTTTCTGGTTTTAGGAACTAGAAAATTAATTTTGTTAATTTATCATAGTTCATCGTGAGTATACATGGAAATATTTGATTCTGGAGTTAAATATTAGTTTTACAAACTAATTTCATTTTTATTATGAAGAAACCTTTGTGGTAAGTTTATTTTCTTTATTGGTTTACTGATTCATTCTTTAATTTCTATGTATGGATCCGTAGTCGTGAATAGTTTCTGCACATGAGTCGGAAAAATATATATATATATGTATATTCACAAGAACATTTTAATGTGTATATAATTAGTTTATTTATGTACAAATCAAACTGATTAAATGAAGGTATGTTTTGTCATTTTTGGAGTTTAAAATTCAAAACGCGTTGAATTTTATTTATGGGTTGAGAATCTTTTTATTTCATGATGCAAGTTATGGGATCATGCATGATTAATTTTTTTTGTTAATTCATTATTTTTAGTTGATGTGTTTGATATGCATGTATTGATATCAACTCAAGTTATTTCTTAAAAAATAATTTCATGTGATTTGGAATGATAAATTAATATGTTGACTTTGTACATAAGTAGATTAATTTGAGTATTTCTAATTAATTTTGAATGGGTGTTTAAACACCAGAGAAATTTAAACATGAAGATGTATGTAGTTATATCGTTTCATTTAATTGGAACTAAATTTAAGAAATCTTTTATGTTGATTATTAGTTTGTTTTGAATTTGTGACATGAGATGTTATTAATTATTATTTGACTTGCGTAGTAGAATTTGTTAAATCATAAACCATTATATTAATATGGGAGTATATCTCTTGCATTAGATGAGATAATGTAATTTTTTTTTGTCACAAATATTTGATTGTATCTCTTACAATCAAATGGATTTTTTGAATTGTTTGATTCTTAGGCAAAATTTTTGTTAGGATATGATTTTGTCAAAATATTAATTATGATTTGTGTAGTCATAATTATTTTGGATTTTTCATTTGAAATTAATGAATCATGATTTGAAATTTATGAATCAAGCACATCATAGACAACAAGTGATGGATGTTATATTTTGATTTATATTAGAAGTGATAGGGGTGGTGAATATGATGCACCATTAAATGAATTTTATGCACAACGTGGCATTATTCACCAAACTACAGCACCCTATTCTCCTTAGCAAAATGGAATTGCCGAAAGAAAGAATAGAACCCTAAAAGAAATGATGAATGCCATATTACTAAGTTCAGGCTTACCACAGAACTTGTGGGAGGAAGCAATATTGTCTGCTAATTATGTTCTTAACAGAATACACCACAAGAAAACCAACAGCACTCCTTATGAATTGTGAAAAGGTCGACCACCTTCCTACAAATACTTAAAAGTGTGGAGGTGTTTGGCAAAAGTTGAAGTTCCTGTTTCGAAAAAGACTAAGATTGGACAAAAAACAGTAGATTGTGTGTTTATTGGTTATGCTCAGAATAGTAGTGCATATCAGTTTCTGACTTATAAATCAGAAATACCTGATATAAATGTGAACACTATTATAAAGTCAAGGAATACTGTGTTTTTTGAACATGTCTTTCCTTACAATAAAGGACATGAATTAAGTTCACAGAAAAGAACTTATGATTGTACACAAAGTCAAGAGACTAATGACAATCAAACACAAGAGACTAGTAATGGTCTCGACCAACAGGATTTAACAAATGATGAACCAAGAAGAAGTAAAAGAGCGAGAACATCAAAATCCTTTGGTCCAAATTTCCTAACATACCTGTTAGAAAATGAACCTCAAAGCTTTAAGGCAGCAATGACAGGTCTTGAAATTCTTTTGTGGAAACAGGCTGTCAATAATAAAATTGAATCCATTATACAAAATCAAACTTGAGAATTGGTGGATCTTCCACCAGGTTCTAAACCTCTTAGATATAAATGGATATTCAAGAGAAAAATGAAGGCAGATGGTTCAATAGACAAGTATAAAGCAAGACTTGTAGTAAAAGGTTACAGACAAAAGGAAGGTCTGGACTATTTTGACACATATTCCCCTGTGACAAGAATAACATCCATTCGCATGCTTATTTCTATAGCAGTGTTGTTTAATTTAGAAATACATCAAATGAATGTTAAGGCAGCTTTCTTAAACAGTGATATAAATGAAGAGATCTATATGGAGCAACCTGAAGGGTTTGTAGTGTCGGGGCAATAAAAGAAAGTTTGTCGGCTTGTAAAGTCTCTTTATGGATTAAAACAAGCACCTGAGCAATGGCATGAAAAATTTGATTATGCAATGCTTACTAATGGGTTTAAGATAAACGAATGTGACAAATGCATCTATGTTAAAAACACTGACCAATGATATGTCATAATTTGTCTTTATGTAGATGACATGCTTATCATTGGAAGCAGTCAAAACATGATCAAATCGACTAAGCAAATGCTTAACAAAAGATTTGATATGAAAGATATGGGGGTCGTAGATGTTATATTAGGAATGAAAATTACTAAAACATCTGACGGATATGCATTATCTTAATCACATTATATTGAGAAAATTCTTGATAAATTTATCAAGGATGATACGAATTTAGCTAGAACACCTGTAGACATCAATCTTTATTTATCGAAAAATAAAGGTGATGCAGTGTCTCAGTTAAAATACTCCCAAATAATTGGAAGCCTAATGTACCTAATGAATTGTACTCGTCCTGATATAGCTTATGCTATCAATAAATTGAGTAGGTACACTAGTAACCCCGGAGAAGACCATTGGAAGGCGATCATTCGGGTTCTTAGATATCTAAGATTTACCCGTGATCATGGTTTGAACTTTACTCGATATCCAGCAGTACTTGAAGGTTATTGTGATGCAAATTGGATATTGGATACTAAAGATTCAAAATCCAAAAGTAGATATGTCTTTACTCTGGAAGGCGTTGCTGTTTCTTGGAAATTCAGGAAACAAATATGCGTTGCGCGATCCACAATGGAATCCGAGTTCATTGCTTTAGACAAAGTAGGAGAAGAAGCAGAATGGCTTCGTCACTTCTTAAAAGACATTCCAATGTGGCCAAAACCTGTGCCAGCTATTTGCATTTATTGTGATAGTCAATCTGCAATAGACAGGGCACAGAATCACATGTATAACGGTAAGTCATGACATATTCGTCGTTAACATAATACCGTAAGGCAATTGTTGTCAAATGGAATAATCTCAATAGATTATATAAAATCTAAAGAGAATATTGCGGATCCGTTAACAAAAGGTTTGACAAAAGAGCTAGTGTATAGTTCATCGAAGGGGATGGGATTAAAACCTATTACATAAGAGTCGCCATAATGGTAACCCTACTTATATGACTGGAGATCCCAAGAACTAAATTCAAAGGGACAACTAAGTTATGTATGGCTCGCCATAAATCACCCAGGGATTAAAATACCATACACATTCCTATGGTGAGAGTGATATCTGCAACATATGTTGTTTGCAGGGGTATAAGGATAAGCTTTGCTTTTAATGATTACTTATATCTTGATTTAGGAATAAAATCAAGACGAGTATAAGGAGATACTCACAATAAGAATCACCTATATAAGTGTCGAACTGGGGCCGGTTCTATGAGAATGAAGAGGCTAAATTCTCTAGAAACATTCATGAAAACCAGGAGCGTTCAAGGCCAAAATGAACACAACAGTGAAAACCACGATGTGTTAGAAGATATTTTGTGTGAAATCTATTGTCTTGACTTACACAAACGGCTGAACAATTCAAGGCATCGCGTCCATTGGTTAGCCAGTAAGTCCGATAGGTTATCACTAGGGAAGGTTCAAGGCCGAAAGCTACCTATCCTGATGCAAGATATTTTTGACTTATACTCTTTCGATAAAGTCTGCATATTGTTGCATTTCCGTTGTCATCAAATTCCATTCATGTGGGGGATTGTTGGAAATGGTTGAAAAATTCTAAGTAAAACCATAATTTTTTTCTAAGTTTGGTCTATTTTTTAGGTGGGCCCCGAGCGTCGATTTTTGCGGTTCAAAGTGGTAACGCGTTCTATGCCGCGTTGTGATTCACGTGGTATATTTGGTTGCTCAAAACCATTACCGAGTAAATAGGAAATTGAAGCCAAAGTATGCTCCATGGAAATGGAGTTTTGGTGGAAAATCATTAAAGGTTTGAATAAGGCTTGTCCCACATTGATTTGGTGGGAAGTTTTGAATGGGTTTATAAGGCATGGGATTGAAACTTGGGGTGTGCCCCAAGGGGTGCCCCAAGGGATATCCAAGTGTTTTAGAGAGGGGGGTTATGGGCAAAATGGGCTAGACCTATTGGATCCAAAAATCACCACACACGCGCGCCGCCGCCCGTCCGGTCGGGCGGGCGGCCTGGGCCGGGCTTAGGCGCGGGTGTGTGGTTGGGTTGGGCTGGGCTTGTTCGGCCCAATACCTATTTTTTTTGGCCAAAAATATTTGAATTTTATTTTATTTTTTGGTAAAATAAAATCCAGAATTCAAATTAATTCCACTGGTCCGGTTTTACTGTACACCCAAACAGAGCCCTTCCTATTTTTTATGTGTTTGAATTTTGAACCCAACAGATTCAAATCTGTTCAAATTCAAAACCAAACAAGTTTCATACCTGTTCAAACAGGTTTGCACCTGTTTAATTCAAAACCTGCAGCCACCAATCCATCTATAAATAGGACAGCCCTCATTTGGATTTTGTAACTCTAATTTTCGTCATTCATAATTCTGCAAACATTCTTTTCATATTGCTGCATTATTTTCTTCTGTGAGAGAGTATAAACACTTAGTGTGTTCGTTAGGCAAACAATTTGTAGTGCTGCTATTGTTTGTAGTTGATCATTTCATCCTAGGAGATAGACGTCCACATTCTGAAAGTATCGTGGAGAGGACGAATCTGTCTTAAGAATACATTGTCAAACACTGGACTTAATCAGAATAATATTCAACATATTAATCAAGTAAGTTATTTATTTATTTTTTGTTTTATTATTATTTATTTAAATCAGATTTTAATTTTGTTTTGGTAACAAAATAAAATCTGTTTTTATTTATTTAATTCTATTTCTAGTTTGATTTTTTTTGTAATCAAACATTTTTCTCTCATTTCCTGTATATCTTTTTATTCTAGTTGTTGTTTAGTGCACAACAGAATTTAATCTATTTAAATACAGTGAAGATTGTCCAACATTGTTTTGGGGGATAGAGGGGGATTGAGATTGAGATGGAAGTGAGACTTACTAATATTGTGTTTGTTTTGGGAGATGGAGAGAAGATTCATAATCCCTTTCGGATTAAAATGTGCCTTAGGGAGGGGATCATGATGGAGACTTAGGACTTGGTATTAGCAAATAGTCTACCGGACTATTTTTTATTTATTTATTTATTTTTTATATGTTGAGTATTTTTTTTAAATATTAATGTTTAACTTTTTATATTTTTTGTTTGTTTTATTATTTTATATAAAAATAATTTAACAATCTTTATACCAACAACTATCATAAAAACAAACACAAGTTTTACTTAATCTTCTCACTATCAATTCTCTCACTATTATTTTTATCACTACAAATTCCTTCTACTCTACCTCTAAAAACAAACCAACTCTATGAATATTTGATAATTCAGAATCCATTAACATTTGTCCTCAATTTTTTTTTCTAAACGCTAACATTTCAGCGTTGACTCATGTGGTCTCACAACCTCGTCAAGATCACTCAAGGCTACATGTACACCTTATTTACACCCAAGTCCAACCTCCTCCTTCAGCATATACCATCTTATCCATTTCTGAATTCGACTTCCAAATCACATCTCACTCACAAACCCTACACAGTTGATTCTCTGCGTTTCTTCTCCAAAAAAAATAACAATAAAAAAAAAAATCAAACAACTCAAACAAGTCTAATTTCTCGCTTTCTCTGTTTCGGTCTTGTCAATTTCATGGAGGGTGAGCCAGTGAAGCATGTTTATTCGGTGTGGGCGATTCCACCGGAGGACGTGAGGGAGCGGCTGAAGAAGCTGATGTTGGGCCTCCGATCGGAGTTCGGTGGGCCCGAATTCGAACCCCACATCACCGTCGTCGGCGCCATCAGCCTGACGGAGGACGACGCGCTCGACAAGTTCCGAGCCGCCTGTCACGGCGTCAAGCCCTACACCGCCACCGTAGAGAAGGTGGCCACTGGAACCTTCTTCTATCAGTGCGTTTTTCTTCTTCTCCATCCTACCCCTGAGGTAATTTTGAAATTTCACTCTCTCTCTCTCTCTCTCTCTCTCTCTCTCTCTCTCTATCTATCTATCTATCTATCTATCTATCTATTCATACATAATTGATTGTGTATATGTGTGTGTAGTTTTATATGAAATTTGATTGAAGCATAAGGATCAGCACTTTGTGTATAATTTGGTTTGTATTTGGGATTGCCAAGTAAATTAGTAGGTGTTGATAGTTGAACTTAATTTTCATTAAGTCCTATTAAAAATAAATTTTAGTAAAATCATTGCTAAAAATAATTTTTTTGTAATATTTTTTGCAAATGTCGTCAAAAATTAACAATTAGTTACTTTTTTTTTGTCATTATAAGTTGTCGTTAAAAGTTACTATTAGTATCTTTTTCTTTGACAAAAATTTTAACTTATCACTAAAAATTAGTGACATTTTTTTGTAATGATTTTTTTAAATTGTCACTAAAATTTATAATTGGTGATATTTTTTGTGACAAAATTTTCAAACTGTTGTTGAAAATTAACAATTACTGATTTTTTTTTAATAGTATTTGATGAAAAACTCCATTAATTATTATAAGACTTATTGGATAATAAGTTCACCTATTAAAATCTACATGCAAGTCTCCCCTTGTTTTAGATTATTTTGGATATAATTGTTACAGACAACCTTTTACATTTTAAATCAAATTTCAGTCTTACCTTCCATCCATGTTGTCACGTCTCAACCCTGGTTGCTTAGGGTTGGAATTGTAACTTTCTAATTAATTCTAACAAATTAAGTGGCGGAAACGGCGGCGGAGGCGGAATGAAAGTAAGAAAGTAATTAAATAGATAATTTACTTATTTTACTATTTTATTAAAAGGAAATACATCCATAGGGCTTTTCTTATTTTATTATTCGGTGACAGACAATTATAAAAACAAAGAGAGGAAAAAAAAAAAATCCATATCAAATTCCGTGCTGGTCCCACTACATGAGGTTATAATCCTTCTTTATATTTCATCACCTGAAAGGGGTAACAACTATAAGTACACAGCAGAGTGAGAGATATTATGCCAAGAGCGTAGGGCTCAAAATAACTGTGGATAGTTATTTAAGTTAAAACATTATATAATCTTAATTTGAGTAAATAAAGTATGTAAGTGGCAAAAACTAAAATCTAGAAGTTATGTAAACAAATAACTGTAATCACAGTATAAAATAGAACAGAACAGAGGTCACTGGAGTGACAATCAGAACATGGGTCGATGGATCCATGACAAACAGAAGGTTACAAAGTGACCAATCAGAGGCTAATGATAATTTAAGTCCCTCAAAGCATGGGACTCCTGTGGTGGTACTCACAAAAATAAATATTTATATAATTATTGCCAAATAATTTCTAATCTTGTCAAATAATTTCTAAAATTTAAACAATCATATCTATGGGTTTCAATTTAAGCAAATAAAGTTTAGAAAATAATTAATGTGATTGAAATATTAATATAATTTATAGAACATGAATTGTATAAAATAAATTATGGTAACTCATAAAATATGTTATGGTGACTCAAGGTATAACATAACTCACTTAAATATTGTTTTCCCAAATTTGTTTTTCTTTTCCTTCCCCGTTTCCTATTGTACCGTAGCTCCCAAATATTTCTTTTTTTTGTTTGCTATCTTAGCTCACTATTTATGCTGAGTTCTTGTGGTGAGATCTGTGACATGTTGCTCCCAAACCTTTTTGACACCTACTTGGTCCAAATCATCCTAAGCAATTCTTATCTTGTTTGTAATTATAACCCTTGCATAGGTGGCTAAGTTTGGAGATGTACAGCAATCTTGCCACCTTTCACCTAAATTCCTTTTTGGCCCGACTAACTTTTTTTTTATTTTTTTTAATACATATGATAATATGATAACCTCTAATTGAATATAAATTATATTTTAGCACCTCCAATTATAAAATTTAAATATTTTATTTTATATATCTGTTTATTTTTATTACATTAATTGAACATTTGGGGTGTCACATTTCTCCCTTCCTAAATAGAAGTTTGTCTCCAAACTTGACGTACTTTGGTTTTTGAAGAGGTGTGGGTATTTGACCCACATTTTATTTTCAGTTTCCCATGTTGCCTCTTCGATACGATGATTTCTTCATAAGATTTTTACAAGAGGTATAGTCTTGTTTCGGAGAACCTGATCACAACGATCGAGAATCTGCACTGGTTGTTCTTCGACGAAAAATCGAAACGTGGAACACATTGTGAACATTGGACAGTTCCAGTGCAAGAGCAAGACGGTATGCTACAGGGCTAATCTTTTCTAGTATTTCCAATGGTCCGATGTAACACGGGTTCAATTTTCCTCGTTTTTCAAATCGAATGACTCCCCTTGTTGGTGAGACCTTTAAGAAAACATGCTCTCGTACCTGGAATTCCAAATCCCGTCTCCGTATATCCGCATAGCTTTTCTGGCAGCTCTGAGCAGTGCGAATTTGCTGTTGGATGAGTTGAAGTTTATCACACTTCATTTGCATGATTTCAGGGCCTAACAACTTCCTGTCTCTGACTTTCGCCCAACACAAAGGTGATCGACATCTCCTTTCATATAGTGCTTCGTACGGTGCCATTCCAATGCTTGCTTAGTAACTGTTGTTATAGGCGAATTCCACTAAAGGTAGGTGCTCCTCCCAATTACCTTTGAGGTCCAGCACGCACACACATAACATGTCTTCTAAGGTCTGGATTGTCCTTTCGAATTGTCCATCAGTTTGCGGGTGATAGGCAATACTAAACTTCAGTGTGGTTCTTAAAGCCTCTTACAATTTGTTTTAGAAGTGAGATACGAAGTGGGTTTTAGAAGTGAGATACGAAGTGGGGGTTTCGGTCAGACACGATTGAAACTGGGGTGCCATGCAATCGAATGATTTTCTTGGATGTATAAAGTGGCAAACTTATTGAGAGTGTACATTAATCTAATTGGTAGAAAATGCGCCGACTTTGTCAATCGGTCTATTATAACCCATATTGCAGCATTCTTCGAGACTGACCGTGATAGCCTGACCACAAAGTCCATAGTAATGTGTTCCCATTTCCATTTCCATTCAGGAATGGGGAGTAGTTGTACCGTTCTTGCGGGTCTCTGATGTTCTGCTTTAACACGTTGACGATACAGGCATTTGGAGACATGGCTTGCTATGTCTCTTTTCATTTTTGTCCACCAGTAGTGTTCCTTCGGATCGTGATACATCTTTGTATTGCCAAGGTGGACTGCAAATCTCGAGCTATGAGCTTCCACCAATATCTTCTTCTTGAGCTCTGGAACGTCAGCTACGAAAATTCGATTTCGAAATTTTATCACCCCATTGCTTATAGTGAAATTGGGGTTGGGCGTATTTCTTTGCTCATCGTATTTTTTCTTCAGAAGTTTATCTTCACATAGGCATGCTCTAATTTCTTTTATCAATGTGGGTTCCACGATTATTTTGGCGAGTAATCCATTGATCGTGCGAGGAATGAGGATACATGCCAAACTTCTAGTAGTCTTTCGACTCCATGCGTCAGCTACTATGTTAGCTTTGCCTAGGTGGTGGTGAATCTCCACATTGTAGTCTTTCATAAATTCCAGCCACCGTCGTTGCCTCATATTTAGTTCCTTCCGTGTAAACAGATATTTAAGACTGTTGTAATCAGTGTAAATCTAATGCCGCTAGATCTTGAGGGCGAAGATCACCGCAACTAATTCTAGGTCATGGGTCAGATAGTTCTTCTCGTGAGTCTTTAGTTGACGTAAGACATATGCAATGACTTTTCCATTTTGCATAAGAACTCAACCCAAATGTAATTAATGTAATAAAAATAAACAAATATATCAAATAACATAAAATAAAATATTTAAATTTTATAATTGGAGGTGCTAAAATATAATTTATATTCAGTTAGGGGTTATTATATGTAATAATAATAATAATAAAAAAGGTTAGTTGGGCCAAAAAGGAATTTAGGTGTACATCTCCAAACTTAGCCACCTGTGCAAGGGTTATAATTACGAACAAGATAAGAATTGCTTGGGATGATTTGGATCAAGTAGGTGTCAAAAAGGTTTGGGAGCAACGTGCCACAGATCTCACCACAAGAACTCAATATAAATAGCTAGTTGAGATAGCAAAACAAAGAAAAGAAACATTTGAGAGATACGGTACAACGGGAAACGGGGAGGGAAAAGAAAAACAAATTTGGGGAAACAATATTTAGGTGAGTTATATTATATTTTGAGTCACCATAACATATTTTACGAGTTATCAGAATTTATTTTATGCAATTCATGTTCTACAAATTATATTAATATTTCAATCACGTCAATTATTTTCTGAACTCTATTTGCTTAAATTGAAACCCATAGATATGATTGTTTAAATTTTGAAGATTATTTGACAATGTTAGAAATTATTTGGAAATGATTATATAAATATTTATTTTTGTGATTACCACCATGGGAGTCCCATAGTTTGGGGGATTTAAATTACCATTAGCCTCTAATTGGTCACTTTGTGCCCTTCTGTTTGTCATGAAGCCATTGACCCCTGTTCTGATTGTCAGTCCAGTGACCTCTGTTCTATTTTGTTTTGTTATGTACCGTGATTATGGTTATTTGTTTACATAACTTCTGGATTTCAGTTTTTGCAACTTACATACTTTATTTACTCAAATTAAGTTTGTATAATGTTTTGGCTTAAATAACTATCCATGGTTATTTTGAGCCCAACGCTTTTGGCATAATATCTTTTACTTTGCTATGTACTTATAGTTGTTACCCCTTTCAGACGATGAAATATAAAGAAGGATTATAATCTTGTGTAGTGGGACCAGCACGGAATTTGATGCGGATCTTTTTTTCCCTCTCTTTGTTTTTATAATTGTCTGTCAGCGAATAATAAAATAAGAAAAGCCTGATGGATGTATTTCCTTTAATTAAAATAGTAAAATAAGTAATGACGTTAATTATCTATTTAATTACTTTTTTACTTTGAATCCGCCTTCGCCTGCGCCACTTAATTTGTTAAAATTAGAATTAATTAGCAAGTTACGATTTCAACCCTAAGCAAACAGGGTTGGGACGTGACAAAGGGGTATCAAAGCAATGGTTTAATTAAAAAATTCCACCTGACACGTTAATCTTACACTAGTACCCTGACTAATTTTGGTGATGTAGGGATGTCTGAATTTACTCTCTGTGCGTCATTCTGGAATGAGCTGGAAAGTTTGAGTTTGGAAGGAATCTTAGGAGAACATCACACCTCTGCCCTGCCAGAAGGATGGGGAGATTCCAAGGACATAATCAGACAGCTACACCTGGGCCTTGACCAGCTAATAAGTCGATTGATATATCTACAGGCCGCTCTTGATAATTTGGCATATCTATCATGGAGACAAAGCCATGCCTATATGCGAGGACAGTATCTTGTACCTACCCACGTGGTCGGCCTTGCCCTAGCACTAGACTACCATCACTACATTGTTGGCCCTTTGCTTCCGAGTTATGCTGAAAGGAGGGGAACTGTTTTCCCTGATGACTAGATACTCACCGACATCCCCAACCCCTTGGACATTATTAATGTCTAGAATGTCGATTTCAGTAATGACTTAATATATGTCGGGACACCTGGGTGGATCGTCGACCGAGGGTTTTGGGGATACCTACAGTCCATCTCCATTTATGCAGTTCAGGCAGCATGGGTCTATTTCAGAGTGGTGCAGTTGGGATGGGAATTTGAGCTTCTCATGCAGCATTACTTTCCATAGCTGTTTGACTCACCAATCTAGACTCCAGAGAGGAGGATTCTTTTTGTGAGCTAACTGCGATTAGTTCTAGTCCTTATTTTTGTATTAAAAGAATTCGACACTAACTTAACTTTTAACATCAGAAGATGTACTAATACCAAATTTGTATAAATAGTAAAGCTAGTGTTATGTGTATATATATGTATAAATAGTAAAGCTAGTATTATATATGTATATATGATGCTTTAAGGGATGCCATGCTTATTAAACTACTAAAAATCTTACTTTGTAGCAATGACCAATGATGGTAACGGAACTAGGTTGTCTGTCAGCGGAACGGAGTCAATAGAAAGAATCATGGGAAGGGTAGCTACTAACTTTTTGCTGGCCGTGCAAACCAACATAAACAATGGAATGCCAAAACAGCGAGAAGAGTCGGTTATGATAAAACAGTTCCAGCCTCTAGGATTTGAAGCCCACCATATTCACTGGCAATTGAAACCCATTGATAGTAGAAACTTGGGTTAGGGACATGGAGAAGATTTTGTCTCGCGCGACTTTGCACAGAAAGACAGAAGGTAACTTTTGCCACCTTCACTTTCAAAATGACTTTTCCATTTTGCATAAGAACGCAACCCAAACCATTGTATGAGGCATCGTTATAAATTATGAACCCATCCGTTCCCGTAGGGAGTGCTAGTATAGGAGCTGATACAAGTATGCTTTTTAACTCTTGGAAGTAATGTTGTTTGTCAGTCCAGTCAAAGGGTGTGTTTTTTTGAGTCAGTTGGGTTAAGGGTGATACCATCTTCGAGAAATTTTGAACAAAGCGTTGGTAATAGCCGGCTAGACCTAGGAAGCTTAGAATTTCAGACACGTTAGTAGGTCGTAGCCAATCCACGATTGCTGCAACTTTTGGGGGGTCAACCGAGATGCCATCCTTGTTAATAACGTGACCGAGGAAGTGTGCACTGGAGATCCAGAATTCGCATTTCTTCAACTTGGCATAAAGCTTGTGATCATATAGTGTTTGCAGAACAGTTCGCAAGTGTTGCTCATGATCCTCCGGTGACTTGGAGTATATGAGAATGTCGTCAATAAAGACGATGATGAACTCATCAAGATATGGTTTGAACATTCGGTTCATAAGGTCTATGAAGGATGCTGGAGCATTTGTGACGCCAAATGGTATGACGAGACCCGTAACGTGTTTTGAAGGCAATCTTTTCGATGCTTTCCGTTTTGACTTTTAGTTGATGATAGCAGGAACGCAAGTCAATTTTCAAGAATACTTGGGCACCTTGCAGTTGATCAAACAAGTCATCGATTCGTGGCAGGGGGTACCGATTCTTAATGGTGACCTTGTTCAATTCTCGATAATCGATACATAATCTCATTGTGCCATCTTTTTTCTTTACGAACAGTACTGGAGCTCTCTAGGGCGAGGTACTAGGTCGAATGAAGCCTTTGTCCAGTAGTTCCTGGAGTTGGGTCTTCAGTTCTTTCAATTCCATCATTGACATGCGGTAAGGAGCTTTAGATACTAGTTGTGTACCAGCTTGAGTTTCAATGGTGAATTCGATTGCTCGATCAACTGGGGTACCAGGTAGGTCTTCAGGAAAGACATTTGGAAATTCTCTAGCCACAGGGATTGCATCAAGTGTGGGGGCTTCTTGCTGAGTATCGATCACATAGCAGATATAACTGTAACAATCCTTTCTTAGATGTCGTTGGGCTGTCATGGAGGATATAACACATAGAGGGGTGGAAACTCTAGTTCCATTAAAGACAAGCTCGAGTTGGTTTGGTAACCGGAGGGAGACTTTTTTGGCTTTGCAATCGATAGAGGCGCGGTTGGCAACTAGCCAATCCATTCCTGAGATCACATCAAAGTTCCCAATATGTAGGGGAATCAAGTTTGCGTATATAGCACAAGATTTGTACACATCGGTACCAATGGCAGAATTACCAGAAGGAAAGGACATAAACAATATATATCCTAAGGGTTCGGGTGTTGATGCTCTCTTGGAAGTAGAGTGTGGTGCAACAAAAGAATGCGTTGAACCAGTGTCGATGAGAACATAAGCTAAATGACCACAGACAAAAAGTATACCTAACACAACGTTCTCAGTAACTTCTGGGTTTCCAGGCACCAAGGCAAAAGCTCTTCCTTGGCGTTTTTGGTCCTTCCTCACTCCTCCAGGTTCTGCAAGTTTTGGGGTTGGTTCAGAGGGGCCTGCCATAGGAGTGGTAAACTTTAGACAATCTCTCAACAAGTGACTAATTTGCCCACATTTAAAGCATGCATCCGTGTTTCGATGGCATCGTCCCCAATGAGCCCTCCCATAAGTAGGGCAATTTGGAATGGTACCACTTCTAGGGTTAGTAGGACCTTGATTGCCTGGACTAGTTAAGCTCGTATTTACCTTCTTTGAGGGTGCAACACTAGATCTTCTGTTGTCTTTTTTTCAAAATTGCTTCTTTTGGCTCGTTTCCCCAGAACGCGAGACTTTAATCCCTTTTTTGGCGATGTATGATCGATCCACCACTTCTGCATATGTTGGCAATTTCAAAACGTCAATCTTGTTTTTGATGTCATCATCTAAGCCAGCTTCGAACTTCCTAGCTCTCCAGGCTTCGGTGGGAATGACATACGTCACAAATCGAGCTAGTTGCGTGAACTTGCTCTTCGTATTCGGCCACCATCATTGACCCTTGCTTAAGATGTATGAATTCCGATGCCTTTTGTCCTCGTAGTGAATCTGAAAAGTATTTTTCGTAAAATACTTTTAAGAATCTTGCCCAAGTCATGATTTCTTCTTTTTCCAGGGTGAGAAGCCACCATTCTTGCGTATCATCTTTGAAAGTGAAACTGGCAAAAGTTACTTTCCGCCTTTCTGTGCAAGGCAGCGCATGAAAAACTTCTCCACGTCCCTAACCCAAGCTTCTGCTATCAATGGGTTTGAACTGCCCGGTGGGCTTCAGATCCTAGAACTGTTTTATCGTAATTGGCTCTTCTCGCCATTCTGGCATTTCGTTGTTTATGTTGGTTTGTAGGGCCTGCAAAAAGCTGGTAGCTGCCATTTCCATGATTCTTTCCATCGACTCCATTCCACTGACTGATGACCCAGTTCCGTTACCATCATTGACCATTGCTACAAAGTAAGATTTTTAGTAGTTTAATAAGCATGGCATTCCATAAAGCATCATATATATATATATATATAACACTAGCTTTACTATTTATACAAATTTGGTATTAGTACTACATCATCTAATGTTAAAAGTTGAGTCAGTGTCTAATCATTTTAGTACAAAAATAAGGACTAGAACTAATCACAATTAGCTCACAAAAAGGATCTTCCTCTCCAGAGTCTAGATTGGCAAGTCAAATAGCCATGGAAAGTAATGCTGCATGAGAAGCTCGAATTCCCATCCTAGCTGCACCACTCCAAAACAAACCCATGCTGCCTAAACTGTGTAAATGGGGACGGATTGTGTATCCCCAAAACGCTCGATTGACGACCCACCCAGGTGTCTCGACATAAGTTAAGTCATTACTAAAATCGACATTTTGGGCATTAATAATGTCCAGGGGGTTGGGGATATCGGTGAGTATGTAGTCGGCGGGGAAAACAGTTCCTCTTTTTTTAGCTTAACTTGGGGGTAAAGGGCCAACTATGTAGTGAGGGCAGTCAAGGTCGACCATGCGGGTAGGTCTGAGATACCGTCCTCGAGTATAGGCACATCTCTGTCTCCATGATAGATATGCCAAATTATCAAGATTGGCATGTAGATATATCGGTCGACCCATCAGCTGGTCCAGGCTTGGGTGTAGCTGTTTGACTATGTCCTTGGAATCTCTCCATCCTTCTGGCGGGGCAGGGGTGTGATGTTCTCCTAAGATTCCTTCCAGACTCAAACTTTCGAGCTCGTTCCAGAATGACGCATCGAGAGTAAATTCAGACACCCTTACATCACCAAAATTAGTCATGGTACAAGTGTAAGATTAACATGTTAGGTGATTTTTATTTTTTTATTTTTTTTTTAATTAAACCATTGCTCTGATACCATCTTTTTCACATCCTAACCCTGGTTGCTTAGGGTTGGAATTGTAACTTGCTAATTAATTCTAATTTTAACAAATTAAGTGGAGCAGGCGGAGGCATAGGCGGAATGAAAGTACAAAAGTAATTAAATAGATAATTAACGTCATTACTTATTTTACTATTTTAATAAAAAGGAAATACATCCATCGGGCTTTTCTTATTTTATTATTCGCTGACAGACAATTATAAAAACAAAGAGAGAAAAAAAAAAGATCTGCATCAAATTTCATGCTAGTCCCACTACACGAGGTTACAATCCTTCTTTATATTTTATCACCTGAAAGGGGTAACAACTATAAGCACATAGCAGAGTGAGAGATATTATGCCAAGAGTGTAGGGCTCAAAATAACCATGGATAGTTATTTAAGCTAAAACATTATACAAACTTAATTTGAGTAAATAAAGTATGTAAATGGCAAAAACTGAAATGCAGAAGTTATGTAAACAAATAACCATAACCATGGTATAGAACAAAACAGAACAGAGGTCACTGGAGTGACAATCAGAACCGGGGTCGATGGATCCATGACAAACAGAAGGGCACAAAGTGACCAATCAGAGGCTAATAGTAATTTAAGTCTCCCAAAGTGTGGGACTCCTGTGGTAGTACTCACAAAAATAAATTTTTATATAAGCATTGCCAAATAATTTCTAACCTTGTCAAATAATTTCTAAAATTTAAACAATCATATCCATGGGTTTCATTTTAAGCAATAGAGTTCAGAAAATAATTAACGTAATTGAAATATTAATATAATTTATAGAACATGAATTGCATAAATAAATTATGGTAAGTCGTAAATAATGTTATGGTGACTCAAGATATAATATAACTCACCTAAATATTGTTTCCCCAAATTTGTTTTTCTTTTCCTTCCCCGTTTCTCGTTGTACGGTTGCTCCCAAATGTTTCTTTTCTTTGTTTGCTATCTCAGCTCACTATTGATATTGAGTTCTTGTGGTGAGATCTGTGACACGTTGCTCCCAAACCTTTTTGACATTTACTTGGTCCAAATCATCCCAATCAATTCTTATCTTGTTTGTAATTATAACCCTTGCACAAGTGGCTAAGTTTGGAGATGTACAGCAATCTTGCCACCTTTCCCCTAAATTCCTTTTTGGCCCAACTAACTTTTTTGCAATCTTGCCAGCTTTCCCCTAAATTCCTTTTCGGCCCAACTAACTTTTTTTTTTTGTTGTTACATGCGATAACCCCTAACTGAATATAAATTATATTTTAGCACCTCCAATTATAAAATTTAAATATTTTATTTTATGTTATTTTATATATTTGTTTATTTTTATTACATTAATTAAACATTTGGGGTGTCACACATGTACGGTTAATAAAGCTAGCGAAAATTGAAAGTAGAGGGCCTAAAGTGAGGTTTTGGCGAAACTATAAGAACTAAAGTGAGATTTTAGTAAAAGTGTAAGGTGTTGATGAGACAACAAAAATGTCACATATGCTTCAAATGACAAGTTCTGTCAACTTTGTTAACGGGGAGATGAATCGAAGGGTAAAATTGTAACTTAATGGGTAGGGAGTTGACTGTTACAATTGAAAGTGAATGGACTAAAGTGACATTTTAGTAAAAATGTATGAGTACTAAGTGTTATTAATCTTTTCTATTTCTTTCTGTTTTTTCATGAAATGAGTGGGAAGAGCTAGAAAGTAAAATGTCTTCAATGAGCTTGCGTCTTGTGTACCGGACGATGAAGCTTTGTTGAAAGTGTTTGCCCCCTCAAAGGAAGTCAAGTAACATGAGGTCATCCCAATGAGGTGGTTTCAAACAAAGAGAGAGGATTAGAAGATGGGGTAATCAAAATGGGCTAGATCTTCCTAGATCTTCATGTCTTAAAGGGCTCCACAGAACTTTATAGATGGGACATTGGTTGTTCCATGGTCGAATCCGTCGAATTGCAAATCTTAAGCTTGCTAAACAGAATGCTAAATGGTTTTGTTGGTTGGTTAAATTTTGCTAGTTGTATTAGTAGTTGTCGTTTAGGCAAGGTTTGGACTAATGAATTTCAAATCAAGGTATTTCTTGTTGGATTTTATGTAGCTGAAGGAGATTAAGCAATTATAGGTGTATTGAGAAATAAAAGGGAGATAAACTAGAGATGGAAGAGAAGTATTTTGTTTTAGGATCCAACTAGAACCCTTAGCATGACGAATTTCAAATAATTACTTTTACATTGTTATTTCAAATTAATATTGACAAAGCTCTCGAATTCAATCTTGAAATCCATATTTAAATTTTCAAGTGCAAATTTGAATTATTCTTCTTTGGATGAATATTGCAAGCTCCTTTCATCAAATCATTAAGTCCAAACATAACCTAAATGTCAATCAAAGTTTAGCCTCATTCTGGAAATTGGAAAACATTTAGCTTTGACTGAGATGTAGTTACAAAACTAGTGTATTGATGCTATTTAAGGAGGCATATATCCTTGTGATAGAAATGATGATTACACAACATTTTTTTTATTTTCACTTTTGAGATTCACTGATTTCTTATTGTATTGAGCATGGATATACTACTGTGTTCAATACTACTGTTTTGAACAGAATCTACTCTTGCATAGCTCTAAAGAAAGCCAGTTCCTTTTGATTGCCTGGAACCTAAGAGAACAAGAATGGAAAGTTTTTATTGTCCTTTAAATGTCCTTGGATGCCATGTTCCTTCACCAGCAAGGGAAATGATAAAAGAAAGGAAAAGGCTAACCTCATCTTGGTAGAGAATTGGATTAGCAGAGTAGAATGGGGTTAAACCAACTGGCGCTGGCTTCATTGGCCAGAACCTCTCAACTAGGAGGTCAAGAATTTGAGTCTCCCACCACCACCCCACCCCACCCCCCCCCCCCCCAAAAAAAAGAGTAGAATGGGTTTCCAATTTCTAGGTATCCCAAAAATAATAAATTTTATAATTCTGTGTCAATATGTTTCATATATTATAATTTTCTTATGATTATAGTTTGATATACATATCAGGGAACTCTTCATCAAATAAACCCTTCTTTCTATAATTCAATTTGAATCCTAAGAATATCATATTTTGTCATTATGTCTCATATATTATAATTTTCTTTTGATTATAGTTTGATATACATATCAAAGAACTCTTCATCGAATAAACCCTTCTTTCTGTAATTCAATTTAAATCCTAAGAATATCATATTTTGTTTTGTTGTACTTTTCTCATAACCAAAATGAAGCATTAATAAATTTTAATTAAGAATCACTAAAATTTGTTTTGCTGTGTCCTTCACTGACATCATAATCAAATATAGCAAGCATTATATTCCATCTTGATTAATATATTTTGGTCACTTGATTGTTGTATTTCAGGTAGTGGAGGCTAGTTCACACTGCACCGGTCATTTTGGTTACAAGACCTCAACCCGTAAGTCAACATTAGGCTTTGCAACTTTGACAATTATTTGAAATGATTTAGTTATACCAATCAAATGCTTATTATATAATCAATTAAAAGAAAGGGAAGAAGCATATTCTATTAGTTTGATATTGCTATTAAACTAGGTTGTAATTCTGACAATGACTATATGATTTGGAGCAAAGTTTTCAAAGGCTTTACCGAGGCTGACCTGCAAGATTAAGGCAAAATGCATCAAAGGCTTTGATTTTTAGGCTACTATCTCTAAAGGCTTGTGCATCATAATTTGAGGCATGCGCTTTAGGTGCGCCTTGTATGCATATGAAGAGGTTGCCTTAGACTCTTGTTAAACTTAGTTTAGTAGATAGTTTAAACATCAAAAAGCTAAAAATAAAAAAGAATCCTTTTGTGACTACATGCTATAGGAAAAAAAATTAAGAAATGAACAATGAACAAAAATTACAGAGTTAATGATTAAATGAGAAGCTCAATCACTAAAGTTAAGAATGTCAATTTCACTTTCAATGAAGGCATGCTTCATTCTCTATAGTGAAATGTCCGATGCCTTAAGGAGAAAAGTATTTATACCTTTATATTTATTTTATATTTTTATTTTTTTTCACTATTTCAAAATGTTTAATTTATTTACTAAATATTAAAATTTGAAATTTGAAAATGCTTATGCCTCGACACCTTATGGCTTATGGCTCGCCTCATGAGGGGTAAAATGCCTTGAGTTATGCATTTGCCTTTAAAAACTTTGATTTGGAGACACGATAACAATTTCTACACTTGGTAATATAATGGGTTCATTCAAAATCCTGTGTCAATTTGCCATCAATTGTTACAAAAATACTTATGATGATAGAAACTTTTGAGAATCTATTTGACAAAGCTTACAACAGATTTTGGAATCCGGATCCTCTAGAGTGATTTTTCCTTGAAATTTAATTATGCAAAAGTTGAGGGTACAATAGTACTAATAGTAATAGTCACTTTAAAAAAAAAAATCTCAGCCATACAATAAATTACTCTAAGATCACTCTAGAGGATCTGGACTCCAGATTTTGTGGGCAGCAAAGATAAATTAATGTAGTTTAATAAGAGCATCTCCAATGGACTCTTTAAATGAAGCATGTTAGTTATTTTAGCTAGTATTATCATATTTTAGTCCAAGGTTGTTAAGATCGGGATCCTACACAAGATTGTTTTGGAGGTCTATTGGATCGGATCGGATTGAGGATCGTAAGATTCCACCAAAATGATAAAAAAACGCAATAATTTTTATATGTCTAAGTAATACTATCAAAATGTATATAGAATGACTCCCCAAAAAAATGAAATATAGCAATTTAAGGTAGCATTCAAGCATTTTTTTTCTCAAAAAAAGAAGTCAAAAACATAATAAAAGAAATTTTTTCTCCACCAGCATTTTTCCTTTGCCTCCCATTTCCTAAACCAGAGGTTGACATTGTGTTGTGATGTTACTATGCTAGTTGTGTGCTGCAAACTGTGAAAATTAAAAGAATTTTTTTGAGCAAAGTTCAGGGAAAAAGAACCAAAAGAAGAACAGCAACCGCAACAAAGAAGAACCAAGAAAAATGAAGAAGAAAAAAGAAGTAAGAAAAATGAAAAAAAAAAAAAAAAAAAAAGAGAGAAAAAAAAAAGACTCCATTTGGTTTAGTTTTAAAATCATGATTTGAGTGTAGAGTTGTGATTTAAGTGTGGAGCTGTGAGTTGAGTTTTGAAAAAAGAAAATTCGTTTGGTTATGAATTTTGAAATTTTTTGAAATTATTATTTTTATTATTTAAAAATGTTTAAGAAAATTATATATATATTTTATTTTAAATATATATTTTTTATTTTATTTTTTTTAATATTATAAACTCAAGTTTTGGTTTTCAGTCGCTCGCTTTGATTGGGACAACACAATCATTCATGCAAATATATGTATATATATAATATTCAGAAACAGATAGTCCAACTAAAGAGATGAGAGGAGAGGAAAAAAGAAGTCGGGAGAAGAAAAAATGGTGATTCGAACTACATACGAGGAAGATTCGAAGAATCGAACACATACAAGGAAGATTCGAAGAAGAGCAGCGAAGAAAAAGAAAAGAGTAGCGAAGAAGAAGACCAGCAGCGATGAAGAAGAAGAAACGAAGAAGAAGACAGAAAAAAGCAAAAAATAAAAAATAAAAACAGAGAAGGAAGATTTGAAGAAGATGTATACCTGGTTACACAAAATATAAAGCTTTAATGTCCAATTTCTCTTTCCCCTATTTCTCTTGCCCTAATTGCAGCTCAAAGGATCAATTTTTTTTCTTCTTTTATCCTGACAAAGGCTTGTTTGACTTGAAGTTGCCAAAAAAACCCTATTAATCAGGATTGCATGGAATCGTGATCTTGATACGATCCTATCAATCCCAGTGATCCTGCCACGATCCTGTTATTGGTTCGATCCAAAATACGAGTCAGATTGAATGGTATATATTGGATCGTAGGATCGTACAATCCTACGATCCGGATCGCGATCTTGACAACCTTGTTTTAATCACTCCAACAAGCTAGCTATTGCAATAGTTATTTTAACAAAATTCTTCAATGTCAGCTACATTTGAAGAGTCTTGGGAGGCTTTTTAAACAGTTTGTGTGTATAAATAAGAAAAATAAAGAGTAGCGTTAGAGTACATAGATAAAAAATGAATTAGATAAAATAAAGAACATACGATTTTTATATTTTAGCTAGTAAAAAATAAAGAGTGTGGTTGGAGTTGCTCTAAGTCCGTACTACCTTGGAGCTTAATGTTGCTGTTGTCAAAACCTAAGTTTATTGGTTTAGATCCTTCAAAACATTTTGGACAAATTTTATAGGTAAAAAGCTATTTATATGCTTATTTAAGAATGCATTATGGAAGAGTTCAAGATCCAATAAAATTTAACTAGATCTTGCTTCTAGAAGAAAAAAAAAAAAATCCCTCAATATGTCTTCTCGGAGTGATTCCAAATTGTGTTAGTTGATTATCCACTTGTATAAATCTTGCAGCTTATATGCCGCATCTGAGTCTCCTTTATGAGGATTTATCCGATGAGGAGAAGAAGAAAGCTCAAGAGAAAGCTAATGTCTTTGATGAGAGCATCGGCAACCTGAGCTTCAAGGTAACTCGCCTTGCCTTGTACGAAACAGACACGGAAGACAAAACTCTCAAATCCTGGAAGAAGATTGCTGAATGCAACCTTGACGCTAATTAGATACATGAATGCTTCTATATTTGTAACTAGACTTGCTATTTGCTCTGATGCTAGTTGTTGAAAATAATGGCAATTTGCCGAGCCCTCTTACTCTGTACTCTACTGATTTGGTTTTATCAACTAATTGGTGTAAATGTATGTGTTTGCATTCTTTTATGTTAATTTATCACTTTCAATTTTTGGTTGAGCCCTCTTAGTCTGTACTGTGCTGTTTTTGGGAATTAGTTAACAATTATGTTGCATATTGCTACTTGGCATGAAGAATAGTAGTAATTGTGTTCCTACTCTTGCTATTGGGTTTATAAACTCAACAAAATTAATGGTAGCCAATGTGTTGTATGTGTGCCTTGGGCCATCTTTGTTTGGGGGATTAGTTTAGGGGTCATATGATGAAGTAAGGATGAGGGACTGATGGGCGGGGAAGGGCTATAGAGGAGCGGAGAGGATAGGAATGAGGCTGAGGGGTGGCGGGGTGTTAGGGATGGGCTGCCAGAAGTGGTGGCAGCGGTAGAGGCCATCGCACAAACATGTAAGGAATAAGAATAGAATTAGGAGTAAAATAAGTGCTCAGAGAAGAAAATTTCAAAATCTTGAAGTAGACTTCAAAGATTCCAAAGAAACATGGTGGAGACTATTACCCTAAAGTTAGCAACCTTTGCCTACAAATTTGAAGTTGACATTTCATCATTCTCGGTGTCCAAACTTTTAATGAAAGTTTGACACAATCTTCTCAATCTCTCAAGATATTTCAATTGACTTTTAAGCTCATCTTGCATGATTATTAGTCGTGTATGATCTGTCCATGATCAATGCTTGTAATAAGGTTGTTCACATGATTAGCTTTTTATTTCTTTCTTTCTTTTTGTTTTATTTTTTAATTTAATGTTTTATTTTTTATTTTTTTATTTTATTTTTTGGGAACAAAAAACATGATGGTGAGCTTTAGGTAGCTAGAAGATCAAACTTTTGAAAATTTTCATGTGAATTTAACCTTCATTATGAGCATCACAAGGTTTGGATGCTAATATAACTCGTACTCAACATGACAACTTCCTCATTACTTCTCATCAATATTGAATAGCTATGGTTCAAAAGCAAACCCTCCATATTCTCCTTCATGTGGATGGCTGCTACGCTTTTATCTAGAAACATCAATCTTTCATTTAGATTCATTTCATATCATTTCTGTTTATATTATTAGTTTTGAGTTATTAAGGAAAGGAAAAACAAAACAAAAATGTGGCTAGTAGTTTTAACTCTTCTAGATTCTCAAAAATAAAAAATAAAAGTGGGGGACTAAGTCAAAAAAGCTTTCCCTTATATTATGGGTTGTTTATTTTAGTTGGGTTTTAAAGAAAGATGTATAAAAAAAAGTAGATATAATAGTTCATTTTTTTATAGTGATTTTTTGACTTTCTAATTATTTTAGGTGTTTCTTAAAACACCTGCATTTCAATTTGTGTGAGTGTTTAAAAATAAAAATAAAAAACAAAAAATATGCATCTTGGATTAAATATTTTATCTTACATTTTGAACTAATGGATTGAATACTTTCTTTCTTACATTACATTTCAATAATTGTTTCAATTATTTGTCAGTGCGTTGAAAAAAAATGCTTGAGACATCAAGTATTTCTTCTTACATTACATTTTAATTTTGTAGGATTGCTTTAAATGAAGTGCAAAATATATGTCTCCGTGCAATTGCAGAATAATTACAAAAATTGGTAGGAAATAAAACATAATTACAACATACATGGGAAACTCGAAAAATCACTAGAAAAATATGATAAATTACATTTTCCCTCTTACACCCTTCTTTCTTCCCTCTCCTTCCTTTCTCTTCCCCACAATCTAGAATTGGTGACCATCTCTTCCCTACCCTCCTTAACCATCGCCTACTACTCTCTTACTTTTCCTAACTCCAACCTTTTCCCCCGCTACAATTTTTCCCACCTCAACCCTTTTCACAACACTCTAGTGACATCTTAGCTCCTCATTACCCAACTGCAACACCTTAGCCCCTCTTGGGAACTAGATCTTCAATATTATCCCTTTGCTACTCTCTCTCTCTCTCTCTCTCTCTCTCTATATATATATATATCATGGTATCCATTACGGTGGTAGCAAATGAGAGAAGTAAGGTAAGGGAAAGGTTAGGGGGGGTTAGAGTAGCGGCGATGGCAACAATAGTTGGGAAAAAGGTTGGGGCTGTGTAGGGAGGGTTGGAAACGACAAGAGAGAGGGAGTGAAGGTGAGGTTACGGTTGGTAGTGGCTGGGAAGAGACGAGGAAGAGAGAGGAGAGGAAGGGAAAAGAGAGGAGTATAAGGGGGCAAAAATGTAATTTTTTTTTATATTTTTGTAATTATTTTTTAACTTATGTACATAGAAATATCTTCGATTCTTCACTTTATTTATTTATTTAATTTTTTTTTGTTGTAATTATTTAAGTTCTTTTTATTTTTCTACAATTCTCCTTTAAATCAAATACTTTCTTACACTAAATTTAAATAACAACATTCCACAATAATATTTATATAACTGATTTTATATAAAAATTCAACCTAAGATAAGTGGACAATATTCAATGTGCCATAGGAATATGCTCATATTGTCCATTAAACATCCCAAAGTGCTAATTAAAAAATGAATAGACATACCAAGGCCGGCTGCCACTACTTTTATTATTCACTTCTCTTATTATATTATGGAACCATATTATTCAATTCGGAATCTTGTGACTTTTTTACCCAATCACAGACACCTTGTGATTCTTTGATCCAAACGCACATGAGAAATATGAGTATTGTCTTTTGTCATTTTAGAAATATTTTATTCAATTTTTTTGATTTTTTTTCCCTATGCCTCATTTTTGGCAATTTTCTTAAATTTTTTACTAATAATAAAACTGTCGCTGAGGAATTTTGTTTTTATGTCAATTAATAACATATAATGTATATTATGTTATTTATATCATATTGAATATTGTAAAAAAAATAAAATTCATTTCATATAATTATAAGTATAAAATTAATAATTAAGATGATAATAATATCATTTGAATATAAAAAATAATTTACAAACAAAATTTTTATACATAAAATTGATACACAACAATATGACGACAATGTTATTTTTATAATTTTAAGTCAAAATAATTGCTTTTGCTTCGAAATGAAAGGACACATAAAGTGGTTGCACTATTTTATAATTTTTTGTATAAAAATTCAACTTGTATAATATTATCTTTTGAATGTTACTTAGGGTTATTTTAGAAAGATAGTTAAAAGTCAATTTCCAACTTTTAATCCATTTTTGAGTCATATCATCTCTCACATTTTTTACTCATTTTTTCAAAAAAAAATCAAAAAGTCAACTTTTAACCATATTCTCAAAATAGGCCTTAATCGTATGAGCTTGCAATTTTTTGTGTTAGTTTGTGCTTAGATCCTGAAAAGTATATTACTATATTTGTTTCAAATTGTTCATTTGTCATGAGAAATAAAAACTTAAAAATAATATATCATTGTGTCAAATTTATTATTAAAAAAAAATCACAAAATAAAAGTACTTACTTACATTTAATGTAAGTAAGTACTTTTATTTTACGTTTATAACACGTTTATAATATTTGATTGTGAAATCAAATGCAATTCTCTTATTTGGTTCATACCTATATATTTGATGGGGTCTATTCTAATGTGATTTGTGATTTGTGTCTGATTCTCTAATCAAATTTTGTGCATTTAGAATTTTCTCATCATTATATTTCATCTCCCTAGTGAAAGAAAATATGTAATGAGCACCTGCATGACCTAACATCATGTAATTTAGCAAGAATTGATCAAGATTCATATGGGTAGAGATTTGATATGGGTGTGTATGCAGGGGATAGGCTCCCTCTAGGTCCACCGGCACTCATGATGTCGCCACAACCGGTGAACTTGGGCGCGGTGAGGCCAGACCTAGTTCAAAAAAGGGATAGCAAGTACCATATCTCGTCCGATTCTCTTAGGAATTCAAGGGTGGAGATTGCAGAGCCACCACAGATCAATACACAGGCAAACTATTGGAAACACCAAGGGAAGGGCTTTGTTATTGTTGTCGAGCCAACTGAGATGAAGAAGATAGCATCATTTCAATGAAAAATAAGAGGACAAAACCAAAGTGGGTTTAATACTTTGGGGTGTAAATAGAAGCTTACATGCAGCATATAATAGTGTGTATGTTTACCTTGGTGTGTTGTCTAATTTTTTTTTTTATTATTTTATTATTATTTCTTTGAACTCAGTCTAGTTAGTTGATTTGTTGTTATGTTTTGGGACTTTTACAAGTTGAATATAACTTGTACTAAATAATGTGGATATTAAAAAAAAAAAAAAAAAAAAAAAGATACGTGGTTTTATATATGGTGAAACACCAATAAATCTCAAAATATGATCTTGTCAGCTGTTCAGTCATTCCTTTTTTTTTTTTTTTTTTATGAACCTAAAGGTCTCATTAAAGTGGAAATTACACAAACAAATAGTCACTTACATGTTTGGATTTAATTTTTAGGAATAAAAGTGGGTTTTTCCAAATATAAAATTACACATTTGGACAATCTGCACTATAGAAGTTTTGAATTTTTTCTCGTTCTGGAACAAATCCCACAATACAAACAAAAACATAACACTTTAATAATATAACACTTCAATGTAACACACTGAAAAACTCATTGGTATACTTTTCTCAAATGTAATAATGTAACACTCAAAAAAAATTTCGTAGTGTACTTTTTCTCAAATTTAACCCTCCAATATAACACAATCGTAACACTCTAATGTAACATATTTCAATCAACGTAACACTCCATTGTAACATGCTTCAATATAACACATACAAAAATACTAAAAACACCTTAGTGTATTTTTTCCAAACGTAACACTCACATTTTGAAATTATACATTTGTTCAAAACTTACTAATGAATTTTGCACTCTTTTTAGAATGATTTGAAGATTCTCACGTTCTTTTTTTGGAGTGCTACATTGGAGTTTGAGAAAAGTACACTAAGGAGTTTTTTTGTGTGTTACATTAAAGTGTTACAAAGATTTTTTTTTAATACTATATTAGAGTGTTACGTTTAGAAAAAGTACACTAAAGAGTTTTTTTTTTTTTTTTTTTTTTTGTTACACTAAAGATTTTTTTTGTGTGTTACAATAGAGTGTTATATTAAGAATTTTTTTAAAGTGTTATATTAGAGTGTTACGTTTGAAAAAAGTACACTAAGAAGTTTTATTGTATGTTATATCAAAGTGTTACACTAAGGAGTTTTTTTGTGTGTTACATTAGAGAGTTATATTAAGAAGTTTTTTTAGAGTGTTATATTGGAGTGTTACGTTTAGAAAAAGTACATTACAGAGTTTTGTTTTGTATGTTACATTAGAGTGTTACACTAAGAAATTTTTTTAGAGTGTTATGTTTAGGAAAAGTGCACTAAGGATAGTACATTGGAATGTTACGTTTGAGTGTTACATTAGAGTGTTACAGTTTGAGATTATATATTTATTCAAAACTTACTAAGGAGTTTTTGTATTCCTTTTGAAATGTTTGAAGAATCTCACATCGTTTTGGAATGTTTGAAGAATTTCATATTTCAAGTCATTTTTGTACTCTTTTTGAAATGTTTTCCAAATAAAAAAGATTGTCATATAAAAATTCATCCCAAATTTGATTTTTATATATTGTGTATCTTACTTTTCTAGCGAGCGTGCGCGTGCACACACACAAAAAAAAAAAGAAAAGAAAAAAAAGAAAACATAATAGAAAAAATGGTATAACCGTAAATCTAGTTTTCAAATAATATATTAAATCTACATTTCTAAAATCAATGGGACTAATTGATCTATAAAAAATTCTTGGGACTAAATGGATCACAATTTCTCAAAATGAGATTTATAGATAAATTTTCCATTTTCTATATGTGAAATAAACCTACCTTTTTTCTTTTCTTTTTTTTTGAGGTGTCTCAATAAATTTTGGTGCTCAAAAATTTTTTGCCCTTGCTATATTTATAGTTGTCTATAAAGTTAATTTTTTTTATGAATAATTTTATTGTAAAATTTATGAAGTAAGCCGTATAAATTATCTGTCTATTCAAGTTGAGACTCACAAAGAAAAATATGACGTTGATAAATTTTTTCAACACTTAATAGTACTGAGGCCTTATTTAGGGGGGATGATTTTTTGATTAAAATAATTAAAAGTAAAAATACTTAATCAAATTATTCTCCTTACTTTTATATAAGATTTTTTTTATAAAAAATTACAAAAATTAACTAAAATAATCACTTGCTAAACATGCTGTGAATATTTGATAATTCAGAATCCATTAACATTTGTCCTCAAAATTTTTTCTGAACTCTCACATTTCAGCGTTGACCTTCATCTAATGTATCATGTGATCCCACAATCTTGTCAAGATAACTTAAGAAACTTTAAAAAATTTATCCAATTTTTTACCAGGCTCGTTTGAGAATATATTTTTTTAATAATTTTTTAATTTTTTAGCTAAAATATAATGTAAAAAAAATTAATATGTTTAGAATGATTTTTTAGTTTTTTATGAAAAGAATCTTGTCAAGATAACTTAAGAAACTTTAAAAAATTTATCAAATTTTTTACCAGGCTCGTTTGAGAATATATTTTTAATAATTTTTTAATTTTTTGGTTAAAATATAATGTAAAAAAAATTAATATGTTTGGAATATTTTTTAATTTTTTATGAAAAGATGTGCAAAAAGCAAAAAAACAAAGAAATATTTGACTTTTTAATATAGGTTATTGACTTTTTGATTTTTTTAGTGATTTTTTGACTTTTAAGCTAAAAAGTGATATTGCCAAACAAGGCCTAAATGTTGGAAAAGTCTACAATGTGCACCTTCTAAAAGGGCATATGATATATATTTATTGTGTGATCCATATTGTGCCACGTCATAAAAAGTAGGGTAAATTACACTTATACCCCCTGAGGTTTGGGTTTAATACATATCACCTCCTGACGTTTAGAAAATTACACTAACCCCCATGTCATTGTAATTATTTAGACAGGATGAAGATATTGAACTCATGCACTCTCTCTTTTTTTGCTTTCCTTTACTTTCTCTTTTTTTTACGCCTTTTTTTTTTACTTTTTTTAAAATTTAATTTCCTCTATTTTTCTACTAGGAGTTGTTATCTTTTATATAAGTAGGGGCGTTTGTGAAATGAAACTATTAACCACAGAGGTGGAAATGTAATTTCCAAAACGTCAGGGGGTGAGTAGTAATTGGACTAAACCTTAAGGGGTGTCAATGTAATTTACCCTAAAAGGTAACGTGTTAAACAAATCATTTAACACGTTACATGAAAGAATTATAATTTTTTTTTAAATATCATAACAATTACTATAATGAATCATAGTAATGTCATAATATACATTACGGTGTCATAATAAAGATACTATCAATCATAACAATATGACAATGACTCATAACAAATGTAGTTATTTCTAACAAATTATCGTAATGTTTAAATCGTAACATTTTTTTATTATGATTCACCATAACAAATCATAACTTTTGGTTGTATAAATCATAACTTTTACTAATGAATCATAACCATAACACATTGATTGTAACTTTTTTTCCCACAATCATAACGATATTAACAAAATATCATAACTTTTACCAATGAATCATAACATTGTATGTTGATTGTAATTTTGTTCCGAAAATCATAACAACATTAACAAAACATCATTACTTTTAAAATTTCAAACACAATTAATTATGTAATCAATTGGTATAGCATATAAGAGTGAATGAAAAATCATAACTGATTGCAAAATCGATTGGATTCAAAGACCACAATTGATTATACAATCGAATTAGTAACTAGGGTTTTGAACAATCACAATTGATTGTACAATCCATTAGAATATAAGGGAGATTCAAATATCACAATTAATTGTAGAGATCCTTGATATAATAAACATAATGGATTCAATAATCAATTAGTTTTTATATGCTACACTAAACCAATTAATTCCCAACTTATTCATAGTTCCCAATCAATTAATAAAAGCCTAATCATTACTATCAATTTAGTTAAGATTCAAATAGTAACTGATTGGTTGATTGGTCACAATTTTTATGTAATTATGTTGTTGTGTTGCCATTACCTCAAACATTATCACTAACAAAAACGCATGACACTCCAACTACGTTTTTCGCTCTACAACTCTCTCTCTCTCTCTCTCTCTCTCTCTCTCTCTCTCACACACACACACACACACACACACACACACACATTATCTTCAATGTTAATGTTACCTGAAATGTTGTTGTTATGACTATCTCATCGACTCTCACTCTTTCTTTCCTTGTCATTATTAGTGAATTAGACAACAATGTTATTGTTACCAACTTCAATTAATCACGCCCTTTGATCCACTGAAACACAACCATTATCATCGACTTAGACCACTATAATAGCATTGTTGCCGCTACTAATGTCATGTTGTCGTTATGTCCAAATGATGATGTCGGCTATAAATCACTTTAACACATTTATGACTCTAGTACATACCAGTATTAGTCCTTGCCTATTATTTCATAGTCGGTCACTACCTTTTTACCGTCACTCCTTTTTAAAAATAATAAATTGTATTTTCATTCTTAGATATATATTGTTTGTCATTGTATCCATCTTAGTCCCTATATTATTTGTCTTTTCTTATTTTGGTCCAATTGCTAACTTCTGAGGGTAACTTTAGAATTTAAAAAATTAACTTTCCTACTTTGATCACTTCAAAAACTTTGTTTTCCCACTTCAATATAGATAGGCCATGGCAAGCGGTAAATAGAAGTGTTCTACGATGGAGGATTGCATGTTGAGGTGGTCTATAGCGGAGGTTTTCGTACAAATGAAGGTGAACTTGACCCATGCCACATTTGTTACAATTTGGACTAAAGTGAAAAGAATATAATAGTTTTGAGACCACAATGAGAAAGTATTCATAGGTAAGCGGGGTGAAGGTGTAATTTACCATTTTACAAAATGTTAGCCATGCCTTAATCTGTGAAGAAATTGTTGATGTAATTAATATCATAATAATTAATATTTATTATTAGAAAATATGCTAACATAATTTAATAGAGAGATTTAATAATTGTAATAAAGGTAAAAGAGGAAATATCATTTTGCCTCTCATACTATCATTGAAAAATTAAATTAACCTCTGTTATTTTAATAATATTAATTTTACATTTAGTTTATTTGATTTTGGATTAATTTTACCCCTGCTGTTAGCTTCTGTTTATAATCCAACGAAAGTTGTTGACATGGCAATGAAATTTGAAATTCATTTTACCCTCCAAACTATCTATAAAATATCAATTAGACCTCAAAACTTCATTTTATTCAGAGAACTAATTGATATTTTGGGTGCCACATGAGCAACTTCTATTTGATTATAGACCGTAATTGATGGTAGAGTAAAATTGAAGCAAAATCTAATAGTTTAGGTATAAAGTAGATGTTATTAAGAGAACAGTGGTTGAATTGTTTTTTGAGTTATAGTTTGAGGGAAAAATGATGTTTTCTCAAAGTGAAATTTCAATAAAAAATTTTAAAAAAAATATAGTTTGAGAAAAATAAAAAATAAAAAGATATTCATAAATTTGCATAATTATTTGACCTCACAAAAATTAAAATGGTGGATTACCTCGAGCCCCCATAAGTTTGATTTGAGGGCACTGTTCATCACGGGTTCTATTTCGAATCCAAACCATTAATTTTGTTAGGTATTTTGTGTATTTCATTTACACAAAAAGATAGAGCAGTCTGATAATCGTAACATATTCAATTTATAGTGTTTGTCACCAAAAAATGAACAAAATTAGTGTTTTTAAAATTTAATCATCAATTTTTGTAATGACAAACGCGATAATTTGAAAAGGTTATGATTATTTGATCGACCTAATTTTTTTGTGTGAATAAAATACACACAAAAAAATAAAGGGTTTTGATTATCGAAATGGGATCAGTGGTTGCCCCCAAAAGGTCCAAACAATACGGTCCAGTCCAGATTGTGGACCGGAGACAATCTACTTCCATTAAAATAGTCATATATTTTGTTTCCAAAAAAATAATTTAAAACTTCCTAAAAACTCAACACATGCTTAATTTGGCCACCCAAAAACTCCCACCCAAACACATGTTTTGGAGTTTTGGAATAACACTCTTGTCTCTCATGTTGCTGGTCTCATATTCTCTCTTTCTCGTCTCATATTCTCTTTGTATCGGCCACTGTTTGATCCCACGATAGAGCTGCTTCTGCCACCACAACTATTAGCCATGTAAGAACCTGAAATTTTTTTTTTTTGGACAACTAATTAGTTTAATAATAATAATATTAAGTTAATAAATTATAATTATTAAATTATTAAATTAATAGCATCATGATTAACACCAATATTAAATTCCTTTAAATATATATATTTTTTTATATCCTTTTGTGATTAAATTTTTGTATCTAAATACAGTTGTGGAAAACTAAATGAGTTAAATAAATAATAACCAAGTTAGTTAGAGGATAGTAGGGAGAAAAACATCTAGTGACTAGGATATATATATATATATATATGTATATACATTGATTTTCATTTTAAACATACAAAAAAAAAAAAAAAAATCAAAAATTTTTTTTGGGCAGAGGAATCCGACTGTTTTCTTCCCAAGGGGGCTGCTGCCAAAGCATGCTTAGAAACATCCTACAAGTCTATTCTTGTAGATCATAATTCCCAAGCCAAGAAGAATAAAATAAATAAATAAATAAGACAAAAAGAAGGGCCCCAAACTCCTACATAAGGAACCTACATTCAACCCAGCCATTCTACTATTCACGCAGCTGAGCAAAGAAGGAAAAAGAGAGGAGAAAAAGAGAGTAGAAAAGAGAAGAGAAATAGAGGAAAAAGCGAGGGTACTTGGTGAATACCAATTTCAAACTTAGTTTTGAGAAGTGTTTGCAAAAGCTCTTGAGGTAAGAATACATCACCTCTATCCTCCCTTAGATACTTCTAACTGAATTTATATAATTTATATATGCAAGACTAAGCATGGTTAAGTCATATATAGCAAAATAGTACCATGCATGTTTAAAATTTTGATAGGATGAGGGTTTTATTATGTTATAATTTCATATTCCTTCTTGCAAACATAAATATATGGCTTAGCTACTGTTTTTATGTGTTCAATATTCTACATTGTTGAAATAATCTTGCAAGAGAGTAAAATTAGATGAGAATGGCTTCCTTTTACTTGAAACTTAGATTCTTTCTCACTGTTTCAGACTTTATCGGATGAAAAGAGGGTTCTAATAAATTGAAAATAATTGATGTTAAAAATCTGTGTATACTGGAAGTAGATATAGGTGTTATACACTGTGTAAAATTTTTATAAAATCATTGGACACCATTTTCTTACCAAAACAAATATTTTCCCTAAGCGTCGCTTACAACACAGCAGAAGCAGTGGCTTCAAACAGGTCCCATTTTCTCTACAAATGGTATTTTTCTGTACGACCACTTGGAATAGTTAGATATAAGAGTTATCTTTCATTTTCCACCGATTTCACAAAAAATTGGATAAGTCTAAAAGGAGAAATTGTAGTTTTACTAAAATGCGACAGAATCTGTCCAGTTTTCTTAGAAAAATTATTTGACCATCTTCCGTTGATTTTCAGTCTTCGAATCCTTCTGGAAATATGTTCTAAACTCAATTATCTAACAAGCCGTTCTAACCATACCTCCTTTGACACCGTTTAAGGCCACTTTTTATTTTTCCAACACATATCACCTGTGCTGGAAGTACTGTAACTCACTGTCCCAGAAAAATCAGTTTTCTTCCAAAATTTATTTCTCCATTTTAAAATCGTTTTTAGCTCTGGTATTCTCTCGGAATATTTTCCTAACTCAATGAACTAGCACCAGTTAAAATATCGTAATGGTTGAACATCGTTTGATATGGATTTCATATTTTTTTTCTGACCATACAGTGCTGAAAGAAGAAGCGTGTGAATTCCTAAGAAATTTTGTGATAATTCCTAAGACATTCTATCATATTTATTATGGTTGTCATACACGATTGTGTTGTGATATATAAACATTATGTCACTGTAGTTTTCAAACTAAAACTCGTGTACATGCCTCAAAATGTGAATTGGACAAAGTAAAGGGACACAGAATTAAACAGATACATTAAAATTTAAAAGTGATGGAGTGAGCATGGTTTAAAATCTTGCGCAAGTGAATTGCGAACCCTAACCTGGCATGGGAGGGTATTTCGGCTCTTATCGATACAGGCGACATAAGGTTGGTGGTGCGGATGTCACAACATAGACCATTCCCTTGGGGCAGACCGTGATGTCACGACTCGGGTACATAACCCTGGTGCGTGGGCATCATTGGTAGTTACAGTAAGTGACAATCGAATATTTGACCAAGGGGGAGTCAGAATTGGCCATGGCCATTGCTTAGCGGTTTAGTGGAAATAGTGCTCTGCGGGGAGTTACTTAAACTTACCTGTTAAACTAAATCTATGTGAATTTAAAAAGAAAAGTGTGCATTTCCCTTATGATGAATCATTATTTCCATTTGACATTTTTATTTATTTATTTATCTATTGTTATTATTTAAACTGTTGGCATTTTTGTTATGCTTATTAAATACTGCTTGTCATTCTGTTATTACACAATATTTATTATTTGTGAGTATTATTATCGGGGTGGTTATTTTCGGATTGTAGTATCTTATTGAGCTCGTCGCTCATTGGCATTCCCGTTGCCTTGGCGTTTTATGCCAGGTACCGAAGAAACCAAAGGAAACACTGAGGTGTTGGAAGGCAACATTCAACCCTGGTTAGCTTGAAGCGTGCCAAGTTTCCATGAACCATTTTTTTTTTTGAGTTTTTCTAGTTTTTCTCTAGTTTCTTTTCATATTGTGTACTAAGACGAAGTTTTAAGCTTGACTGGAGTTGTAATTTAAGAACTTTTAGTTTCCGTGTTATTAATTAATGGATGATGGTAAATTTGGTGGCAACATTGATGAGGATTCTTAATTAAGAAAATTGATTTTAAGTTTTTAAACCTTATTATGATGTCCTCAAATTTTGGGGCGTCACAAGCCAACACCTTTATGCTGTGGAGACCTAGGGTATGTTTGTTTTTATTGTTGATATTGTTTAAGTTTGTTTTAGTCTAGGGTTTTATGTTTTTTTGGAGACTTAGTTGTTTTTGATGAGTTATATATGATGAAATACTCATGTTTTTGTTCATATTGTATATACAATATCCGTTCAAATAAGAAAATTTTGAACTTCAAAATATTCTACTATCCCTTTCTTTCTTTTCTCAATAATAGGTAGGTTAAGTTTTAAATTTCTCTCTCATTGAGAAGTGAAGGGAATTTTAGTTTGTGCACTAAAAAAATAGGGGAAAACAGAGAAAAATGAAAAAAAGAAAAAAGAAAAAAAAAGAAACTCCACACAAAAGAAGAGGGAAAACATAGGAAATAAAATCCTAATTTTTGCTATGAGAGTCATTGATTATAGTCTTTCCTGTAGACACCCCATTTTTGACCGTCCTCAAGACTTGGACATCACCGTTCGAACACTCGGTGATCATCCATGTTTGTGTTCGTCTTGAGTTCCCGGAGGTCTCGGATACGCGCCTTGCCTCAGGATCTCTCGACTCGACTGTTTTGTGCTTGGTTTTGCACCAAGCACTTGTGCTTTGCCTTGGAGGGGCAAGGAATGGCTTGTGGGCCATCTCCACACTCCACCGGCCATGGCTTGAGGCCATCGGCTGTGTCTTGTTGCCACCGGCCAAATGTTTGGCCGGCCGGCACTATAGATGGCCGGCCGACTATCTGTTTTTGGTCAATTGCATTTTTGGCCGACCGACTACTGTGCATCTGCTTTTGCAGATGTTTTCATGCAGCTGGCATGCACTTGGCTCCCCTCCATACACGTGTATGGAGGGATTTCCCTCTTAGCTAGCTTGTCTTGTAAGCTTACAAGATTGAAGCTCTATAAGAGGAGGTCTCATCTTCCTCTTTTAGGGTGAGACAACATTTTCAGAGGGGCTCTGGTTTTAGGGTTAGGATTTGTATCTATCCTATATCTATACCTCCCTATCTTTTGTATTTGGTGTGTGTTTTGCCTCACTTTTGTGCACAAACACCCACCATCACACCTTCTCTTGGAGCTGAGGCCCTTGAGGATTGTTTTTGAGGTTTTGGAGCTGGTTTGAGCCAAAAAAGCTGCTGGTCTTCCATTCTTGAAGAGGGTCTACAAGGGTAAGGACTTTACCTTTAAATACCCCATTTTTGCAAAGCTTTTTTGACTATCTTGCATCTGTTTTTGAGCTTAGCATATAACACATAAAAGTCTTGTTTTTGCCTACTCTAAATAGTTGTTTAAGAGTGTTCTAAGCTTTGGGGTTATTTGACCCCTCTTAAGGCTTGTTTGGCCTTCATTTTGTACCATTTTGGTTGAGCTCCGGGACCATTGTGCTTGGGCCTCCTCACCACTGAAATCTTGAGGGATTTCAGAGGTGAGGATGGTGCCTTGAGGTCCCAAGAAGGAGAGGGCCACCCCCCTCTTCTTGTTGTCCTTGAAAAGAGCCATTTTAGCCTCTTGAGGGAGCATCTAATTTAAGTGTATGTTGACCATGCCTCAGCTGTTTTTTGTGCTTATATTTCCATGTATTAGCACTATTTTATGTTGGTTTTGGTACACCATGCTTGCTTAGCATACATGCCTTGTAATGCCATGTTTAGGCCTTAACATGCTTTAAGCTTTGATCCTTGTTCTAGCATGATTTTGGCCAAGCCTTGTGAAGCTTTTATGTTTGTTTTAGCATGCTTAAGTTTTGTTTTTGGTTGTTTTGGTCGACCATAGCATGCTTAGTATAGCCACCTTGCATTTTGGCTTGTTAGCCTTAGGTGTGTGAGTGTGTAGCATGTATTACTTGCATTATTTCAGTGGTTTGGAACCATTTGCCATGTTATTTCAGTCCTTATAACATGCCTATATGCTTGCATTTGATGCTCCTTCAATGTGTTAAAAGGTTGTTGCCTTATGCTCCACGAATGTGCCCCTTTGTATGCTTGCATGTTTAGGTCACTTAGGTGCCACCTAGGTGTGTCCTTAGCATTGTTTAGGTCTGCATTGGACCTATTTTAAGTCCTCTTAGCCTTGTGAGGCTTGGTTGACTTAGCCTTGGTTTAAGCCTCCTTGGCTTGCCTTAAGTACTTGGACCAATTGCATGCTATGCTTGTCTTGTTTGCTTGATTTGGCATCATCTTTGACATGATTTTCAGAGCTTACACTGCATGCTGATTGTCCATGTTTACCTCCTTTTAAGTGTGCTTAGAAGTTATCCCTTTATGCTTAGGAATTGGATCATGCATGCATGCATACTTGTATATGCATTTGGCATGCATTTCCTTGGTCAAGTTGTTTTGCATTGTTCCTATGCTTAGTCCCTTTTACATGTTGTTGCATGTTTGCTACTAGCATAGTTGTCACATGCCTTGTATACTTGTTTTCATTGCCATGTTGCATGCCTAGTTAACATGCTTAGGTTGCATTACATTGGCATGCATGCTTTACCTCTTGACTATCCATGATTAAGGTTGAGCTCCTCATTGGCTTGTTTTGGTTTGCATCGCATTTGATATTAAAATGCACACTTGATTCTTTGGGCCATCATGCATTGAAATGCGCGATTGGTGGTCCGAGAATCGAGACCCATACTCCTTTGAGTCATACATATGATAAGGAGTGTGGTTGGTGCATACATTGCTTGAAATGCATTGCCATGCTTTGTTTTGCCCTCTGTTGCTGTCAAATCAGTTTCTGCAGGAAGATTTGGCCGGCCAGCCATCTTTAGTGCCGACCGGCCATCCGTCAGTGGCCGATATCTCAATTTGTGGCCGGTGGTAATTATCCATGGCCGATGACCAACCCCCTCAGCCGGTGGTGTTCCACAGCATTCAGAGAAGCAATCTTAGGACTTGTGAAGTCTTCAGAGGAGCAGAACAGTCAAAGCAGAGGCATCTTGTGCATGGCAGTGACTTTCCGAGCAGAACCAAGCGCGCATGCATTGGACCCTCTTCCCGAGGCTGCTGTTTATTGCTTAATTAGATTAGTTATTTGCTTAACTAGTTTAATTGGTCTGTAATATTTAATTAGCTTGTAGGTTAATTAATTGTATTATTCTTTCGGTCCCTCCGAGCGAGGATAAATTTGTAATAAGTGTGGGTGCGTATGTGCATGTCCTCTCCCCCCTTCCACTTCTTTCTCCCTTTTACTTACCTACTTTGATGGTTAGTATTAGGACATGTTTACTTTAGCATCCTTATGCTATGCATGCGTGCATCATTCATCAGTATTGCACGCACCGGGCTCGGCGCATCATTCTAACTGCATTTGTATTTCAATTCCAAATTGAATACGTGTTAGTCGTGGCATTTCACATGTCATTGTAGATTAGCCGAGCCTGTCTAGATTACATCCTTGCATGTATTACATTAGCCATTTTTGAACATGAACTAGGATCATGCATATGATTACTAACTAGTTTCTGTTTTGGCTTGGAGTACTAGGTAAGCTTTATGCTTTAGCATCTCGCATGAGTGTGGATGTTAACATGACAGCATGCTTACCATGTGGCTAGATGCTTATGTGATATAAACTGCCTGAATGCCTGTGGGTGAAGGTTGGATTGTTTGAGTTGGAACAACTCATTGAAATCCGTATTTTAGCCTACTTGCGAGTAGCAAATTCTAAACCATTTTCAAACAAATGGATATGCAATGTTTTGTTCCAAATTAGGCGATCTAGTCTATACTTGTTTTGCTGTGCGCATCACGTAGTAATTCTAGGCTAATTAACCGGAATAAGGACGCACGTGTTTTCAAAAACAAGATATCACGGTTAGTAGAGGCCGATCTTCGGATCGGGCGAGAGGGGGTGCTCATAGCTGACCTTCCCCAATCGTACCCAAGTTCCCGAGCCGAGGCAACTTTGGTGATGACGGACACGTGGCCTTTGGCATCGAGTCAGGGTTTCCTAAATTCCCCCATTAAAAAATATTTAGGTGGCGACTCTGTATCTGGCAAAGCAGTCCATGTTTGGCACTTCTTTCAAAAAAAAAATCTGTTTTCTCAAAATGATTTGCCGGATTTGGACTCTTTGGTTCAAGATTAAGAACCGTGACTAAACGAGTCCGAACTGTGGTAGCATAAGTCCCTCCCTCGGGGCGCGCCCACATTACCCCATCTTGTCAAATTTGTCACAGTATAACTACAAACTCTCAACTTAAGAAATAGTGAAACCACCATATTTTCCTAATTTTTACCACCAAAATGGAAAAATTCTTATGCTTTACTAATTAGTAGACTTAAAAAATAGAATAAAAAAATGAAAAATAAAAAAAGCTACGAAGGGAGAGACTAGTTTACAGAGAAACAAAACCAAATCGGAAGGAGAACTCATTGTCGCTGGAATAGTTATTTTTTAAATTTTATTTATGAAACCCATTAATCTGTACAATCCTTGAATTGAAAGAGAATGATTTGGGGTTTAAAAATGAGAGCAAGAGAGGACCTCAGTAAAGGGGGGTGATTGGGAAATTTGGTTGATTGCTTATTCTATTGGGGTTTGAAATGGATGACTCTTTGTTTCTATGATTTCTCTCTATCTCTGCAATATGTAAGTAATTAAATGAGTTAACTCAATATATTTAAAATTCAAGGGTTATATCTTCAAACAGTCTATATATTCAACTAGGAATAAAAATCCATATAATTTATTGATGTAATATCACCAAAAGAAAGACTAAAACCTAATAACAAACAACAAGAATTCAGCCAAGAACATCATTGATCGGATACATCACATCATTCTGAAACAGAAGCAACCTATATAGTAGCAACAACCACCACTAGGATCATAAACAGACCTTCAATCTATGGTTTTCTTGTTGCATTCTTTGGATTTTGTGTGTTTATTAGGTTGCCTCATTTTTTTTTTTTTTTTTTAATCAATGTATAGGTGAACGGTTTGTGTTTATTATTAATTTTCTTTTGGTGTGTATACTTTTCTTGCACTGACTAACTTGATTTAATTCTGTCTCATATGATTATTTCACATTTGCTTATGTAGATAATATACAACAATACACAATGAGCGAAGGAAGCAACAAACCTTGCATACACAAACGATTTACACTGGCATTCTTCTTCTACAAGTATTATTTCTTCACACTATTCAATGTATTATTTTAATTACATGTTTTATGTTGGGTTTAAATATTAGCCCTTATTATCCATTTGGTTGAACCTGCAGCCAAAATGAAAACAAAATCATGTAGGAAGCACAAATAAAAGTTACCGACATGGTTTACACATTGCCTACCTACCACATATTGTTTTCATATTTTATGTTCTCTTTATCTTTTATGTTCTACTTGCATCACTTATATTTACTTTTGAGGCAAATATAGATGAAGAAGGACATAGGACATCAATGGAGAACCCACGACGGAAGAAGGACAAGGAGTACAAAGAGATGGACAGGTGGACTATTGATAAGCAAGCCAAGTTGAAAGGTTCCCTTCCCACAAAACCAAGAAAGGTGAAATACAAAGAGAGCAAAAATTTATTGTTTCAATATGACATACTTCACACATTGTAATAACAAGTTTGAATTTGCATATTCTCACATAAATTGATTCACACACTATTGTTAAGTTATTGAAAGTGTCTTCTTAAATTATTCTAATACCCACTATATTCTTTTTCAGTGGCATTTCCAAAGGTGAATTGCCTTGAGATCAATTGTTAAAATAATAAAAAGATTGAGCATGGAACAACATGATGCAATTACTAGTAGTGGGTTAGGGGGGCTCTTGAATCTCAGATGTACAAAGCTTGATCATCACCTTTGCGAATGGATGGTTCAGAAATTTGATTCCAAAACTCGTTCCTTGAATGCTCATGGGTGACAACTCCTCATTACTGAACTAGACGTTCACAAGTTATTAGGCATTCCTGTCGAAGGAAAAACCATAGAACTAAAAAAATCTTCACAAGAATTTCCCAAGCTAATTGAAGAACTTGGAGTTGTCCAAGGAGCTATCAAATTAAATGCTTTGAGAGAGTATTTGACCAAAACAAAGGGAGCTGGAGAGGAATTTACAAGGATATTTGCCCTATACATATTAGGTGCCTTCTTATGCCCAACCACAAAGGATGTTGTTAAACAATCCTTCATTCACCTTATTTGGAATGTGGATGGCATGAACGATTATAATTGGGCGAAGTTCACTCTTCAATTCTTTGTTCGTGGTTTATGCAAGTACAATTCAAAAAGTCACTCACAACCAAATGGATGCTTATTTCTTATAATGGTATACTTCTAACCAATTATAAATTGTTTTGTTAGAAATACTTGATTTCAATGCCTTTTTCATTACGTAGTACATGTTAAATTCATACATTTTTGTGATGCAGTTGTTTTACTTTGATTGTGTTGCTCTTAGTGGTTGTCATGTTGCTCGTGCTCGCTCGGTCCTTTGCTTGGTTGATTGGAGCGATGTAGAAATAAAGGAGACATTGAAACTATTCCAAAATTCAGGAGGTTACTAGAATGAGGAGGTCATTCTCTGTTTCCTTTCTTTTTGGTTTGGTTTTGTTTGTTCTTTTTCGTGTTGAAATGGAAAACTAAATTGTTTACGATGTGTTTGTAATTGGTTGATGTTAATTTGTTGTTGAAGAGCAAATGCAACCATCAGTACAAAGCGAGGGAATGAAAAATATCAATGAATGTTTGTGACATGAAAAGTGTTTTGGAAGAGTTATTGTTAAAAGTGGAATAGCTAATTCTTCCATTCCCAAGGTCATGGGAAAATGTGAGCCACTACAAATGTCAAAACAACAAAAGGTGGAGCACAACCATTGTAAATGTAAAGTTGGCATAGTTGCACTTGGAGTTTTGGTAGAATCTACGGTTGTACCTATAGTTGAACATGTCACCCTTGTACTCATGCCAAAACCTAATGTTGTGGCTGAATCTACGGTTGTACCTACAGTTGAACATGTGACCCATGTACTCCTGTCCAAACCTAATGTTGTGGTAGCATCGAAAAACATGGAGGAAAATAGAATTCCACTCACACCATCAATCTTGAAATTGGATGCCTATCTTGATGAGCAAACCAAACAAGTGAAGAACAAAATCAAGGCAAGATTGAACAACAAGCGAAGAAAGAAAATCCCAAAACTCCAACTTATTGATGAATCTAGTTCATTCACTGGTCCATATGGCGGTCCTTGCACTCAACGTTCGGATGAGCGGGTGGACATACAGTTACCTTTTACAGCCATTACTGTAAGAAGAGGAAAGCCAATCAGAAAGTACCAACCAAGACAAAGCTTGATTTAGATGAAGTAGATTCGTCTCTCTATACAAAGGAGGATAAGTTTGATCAAGTAAGTCATGTACATAATATACATGCTATACAATGTTGTTCTTTGTGTAAATATATTTCAGGATTTTTCATTATTTATTGTGCGTTGTAATTTGTTTTAGAGTTCGAACTTACTTGGAAAACTACTTGGCGTCAATTTTGATATGAAAAATCTCAAAATCCTCGAGATATTGATTTATGATTATGTGTCAATTTTAAGCAATAACTAACAATCCCAATCAAAGACAAATCAACACGACGATTTAACGTGGAAAAACCACAATTGGAGCGCTTCCAATTGTGATAAAAAAAAACCATGGCCAAAAGCCACAAAAACAATCCACTAAGAAGACAAAAAAGAATTACACAAGTGTACCCTCAATTACCTAGCGAATCCACGCCCGAATTGAACCAACCCCTATATGCCTCTTCCGCCACCATCTTCACCTTGGAATTGTCTTGTCCAACGTTGAATCCACAACGCCAATGTCGAATCCACGACAATGAGCCACTTCGGAATCCAGCAAAGCTTCAGGCCCAAATTCCACGGAATCCACTGAAGAGCAACTCTCTCTCTTGTGAATAAAACAAAATAAACAAAACCTTTGATGTAATCCACTCAATTCATGATATAAACTCTCAAAGATATCAAAGGAAACAAGCAAAGAAGCTCCAGGTGAAAACCCTAATACCCAAGAAGAAGATTTGGAAGCAATCCCCTAAAATCTAACTGAAACACAGCTTTATAGTAAACAGGGCCACGATGGTCGCTTGAGCGAAGGAATGCTCATTCGAGCGAACAATAAACCTTCTCAGTATTTTTGCAGTTAGTGAAAACTTCTGGGACCAAAGATTCTTCGCTCGAGCGCACATTCCTTCGCTCAAGCGAACAAACAACTTCGACCGACTGCATTTTTGCTTTTTTTCTTCGGGGGCACTGCCCCTTGACCCCGCCTGGGCGTTGCCTTGGACCCGCCATGGGGCACTTCCCCCTGGACCCCCGTGAGCTGACCGGGTAGCTCGATCCCTGACATAGTCAGCGAAGTGGCAAAAATGATAGGATTAAGATCACAAACTTCTCTGCATAGGCACAATTAGGGTTGAATTCGCATCTAAATACTCATAGCCTCACTGAAATAAAAGAACGAAGAAAATTACAATTAAAAGGAGTTTTGTCAAACGGGGATTGCCAATAAAAAAAACCTAACATGATGCATCTACTACTGCCGTTGAGGTTATTACTAATTTCGTTATTGTTCTTGATCTCCAATCCCCTTATTTTAATGCATTCTACGAAGTTTGACAGTTTATTATTTATGCGTTTGGTTATATTCACAAGTCATCCACTATATGAATCGTGAGGCCATGTCCTTTATCTGCTACGGAACAAATTCTGAAGGCTTATTGTTTCGATAAGGATTTGGAAAGTAGGTAATTTTATTGTGTTTGTATGTTACTCTCTATCAACAATAAGTTTAACTCTTCAATTTTTACATGATGCAGTGAGGATATTGTGGTCATGGGGTTGTTTTACACGCCGGTTGAATTTGCCACCCGCTTCGATTTGTGCTCATTAGAACCAAAACCTGGATTTGTGGTTCCGTAAGTGTTCATCTCATGCATCAATATTGCTATGTGATGTTGTAGACGCGCCCTTGGGCCTCACTACAGTTCAGGACTCAAATTTGTCACGGTTCTTAATCTGAACCAAAGAGTCCAAATCTAGCAAATCGTTTTGAGAAAACAGATTTTTACAAAGAAGTGCCAAACATGGACTGCTTTGCCAGATACAGAGTCGCCACCTAAATATTTTATTTTGGGGAAATTTAGGAAACCCTGACTCGTTGCCTAAGGCCACGTGTCCGTCATCACCAAAGTTGCCTCGGCTCGGGAACTTGGGTACGATTGGGGAAGGTCACTTCGTGAGCACCCCCGCTCGCCCGATCAAAGATCGGCCTCTACTAACCATGATATCTAGTTTTGAAAACATTATGCGTTCTTATTCCGGTTATTAGCCTAGGATTACTATGTGATGCGCACAGCATACAAGTATAGACTGGATCGCCTGAATTGGAACAACACATTTCATGTTTGTTTTGAAAATGGTTTGCTACTCGCAAGTAGGCTTAAAATGCAGATTTTGCCACCCTCAGGTGGGCTTTAGAAAAGATGGTTTTGCTACTATCTAGTGGGCTTAAAACTCACAGTGAATGAATTGTTCCAATCCAAATAACCCAACCTTCACCCACAGGCATTTAGACAGTTATATCACATAAGTACATGGCCTTATGGTAAGCATGCTATCATGGCAATTACTCACACGCATGCAAGGATGCTAAAGCATAAAACTTACCGAGTACTCCAAGCCAAAACAGAAGCTAATTAGAAATCCATGCATGATCCTAACTATACAGAAATGCCTAATGCAACACTATGCAAAAATGCAACTATAAGCAAGCTCGGCTATTCTAAAGATGGCATATGAAATGCTACAGCTAACATGTATTCAACTTGGAATTGAAATACAAATGCAATTAGTATGATGCGCCGAGCCCGGTGCATGAGAAACAGATGAATGAATGCAAACATGCTATCATACTGTATGCTAATTGAAATATGCCCTAATATAACCATCATAAGCTGGTAAATAAAAGGGAGAAAGACGTGGGGTTGGAAGACATACATCACACGCACGCACACTTACTACAATATTGCCCTCGCTCGGAGGATCCGAATAAATAATATACAGTCCCAAATAAATAATACAGTCTAAATAAATACAAAATCCTAATTAATTAACAAATTAAACTAGGAAAGCTGTAAACTAGCATGCAAGCTAGGGACTGCCTCGACTCTGCTCTGTATGATGAATGATGCATGTTCGGGTTGCTTGGCACGGAAATCCATCGCGATGCCCCAATTAGCCTCTGTTTGCAATTGATGCCGGAATGCTGTGCAAGGCTTTTGAAAGCTGCTGACTTCTGGTTTGCTGTAACAGAGAGCAGGAAAGGGGCATAGCAATGTATTTTCACATGTGTATGCATGCCTCGATCCTCGTGCCACCAATCACACATCTCGATGCATGATGGCCGAGGAGTCGAATTGCATGACTCAATGTGAAATGAATGCACATGAAAGCACAACAAGACCGAGACTCCATCATGGTTAATCCGGAGTGTCGGTGACCGGGAATTGAGACACGTTCCGTCACTTGGAGTACGAAACGTCCCTCGTTTTCTGTGCTCCGGCTAACTCCTATCCCAAGCACAATGCAATATGCATGATATGCATGAATGCAATCTAAGATACAACCTAACATACACAATGCTATGGGATGGTATATACGATGCACGAGGTAACATGGCATACGCAATGCGCTAACATACAACCTAGCATACACAATGCTATGGAATGAAATGGCATACACAATGCATAATGGACTTACACCAACATAAGTGGACCTCAGCCACACCCACATCAGTGGCTATAAGATGAAAATGAGACACTCGAGATGCGTGCACACATGCACGCAAACCGAGGACCGATCCTAAGGCACGAATGTCACTCTACCAAAGCATGGCAAGGCATGGTATATGGCATATGAACATGCAAATTTCAGCACTAAAATATGATGCTAAACAGCTCCGAAACATGGAAACATGGCACCCGATGCATGAGATGAACCCCGAAACTCAAAACTAGGCATGCGCAATGACCTATAGCTATACAAAGCATGCACTATTTGAACATGAAGTCTAAAGACAGAGCCAAGGCAGTCCCAAAATATGCACATTTCCAGTTCAAAGCATGACCAAAAGATGCTAGCAAGATGACCTAACATAGCATGCAATTTTGACTAGCAAACATGGTTTACATGGCAAGTACATGAAGCAAGTGAGAACTTATCAAACTAGCAAAAATCAGTGAACTAAACATGCCAAAATATGCCCAAATAAACATGGAAATGCAGCCAACACATGCACAAATGAGGGCCTCCTTTAGAGGGCATACAAAGGGATTATTAAGCACATGCAAGATAGACATGAAGCACGACCAAAAAAACTCTGGAAATCAAATATGGTAGCCCCAAAACTCATCAAATTGACCCTGGAAAGTGACTTCAAAACATGTAAAGAGGGGTCCCTTTGAAGGCCAAAATGACCATCAAACAAGTCAAGGTGAGAGGGGGTTACCCCCCCTCTGATTTGGAGGCTCAAAACAGTGTGCTAGCCACTGAAAATCCACTGGATTTCAGTGGCTAGAAGGCCAATCAAAGCATGCAACAAGAGCTTAGGTGTAAGGCTCAAAACAAGGGACAATCAAGCATACCAAGAAGCATGAGACCTCAAATAAGAAAATGCTCTAATAAAACATGAAGATGATGTCAAAACAAGCCTTTTTCCAGTTTATAACAAATCCCAAAAATGAACATAAATAGGACTAACCTATCATGCAAAAAAGGCCCTAAAAGAGATAATAGAGACAAGGGACAGCAGCTGACCCCAAATGGCAAAGAGCCCTTCAACAAAGTTGAAGAGTGGCTCAAAACATGGCATTTTACAGTTTACATCAAGCCTCGAAAATGAACACAAGTGAGGCTAAATCAATATGCAAGAAAAGGGCCTACAAGAGGGATAAAGAGACAAGTGGTAGCAACTGACCTCAAACAGAGGAGAGCCCTTCAACAAAGTTGAAGAGGGGCTCAAAACAAGATATTTCACAGTTTATGACCAAGTCCAAAACAGCTCACAAATAAGCCTAAAATATCATGCAAAAATAGGCCTAAAAGAGAGTTTAAACACAAAGGGTGAGGAGGAGACCTCAAACAGAGAAAGACCCTTAATAAAACATGGAGATGGGCTTAAAATAATACCATTTTCAGTTTGGATTGGAGCCCAAAAATGTAAGAAAGTATGGCTTAGATATGAAGCAAGAAAAGACTAATTTAGGGAAGAAAAGGACTCACCCTTGTAGACCCAAACTTCAGCCACCTTTGGACCAAGAAGAGGAGCTCTTGACCTTTGAAAATAGCCTCCAAGTTGCTGGAATAGAGTGTGAAGGTGTGGTGCTATGGGTTGTAGTGTAAAGGGTGCAAGAACCTTGGGGTTTTGAGGCTTGGAAGAGAGGGAGAGGGAGAGGGAGAGTTGTATGCAATGGCTCTTAAACAATTTTGTAACCCTCTAAAATGCAGCTAGGGGTGCTGGTTATATAGGCAAAGGAGTGGAGGAAAGGGGGGGAAAATCAAATTCAAATTTCCCCCCCAATACAGGATCTGGGGGGAAACAGAGGGCACAGCTGGAATGAACTCAAGGAGAGGAACATGGCCGGCCAGTTTTTGGAGGTTCAGGTGGCCGGCCGGCCACCTCCCCTGGCCGGCTGGCCAGGGTCAAAAAGGTCAATGAGAATTAGTGGCCGGCCACCCTATATTGGTGGCCTCCCATGTGTGCACAACACAGCTATGTAGTCAAAACCCTGAAAATGTGAACCAGGAGAGAGAAAAGCCAACTTTCTTAGAGGGGTTCAAAAGGGTCAGGATGAATTGCTGGCCGGCCATGGCATATTGGTGGCCTCCCAAGTGTGTACAACACAAATATGTGGTTGAGGGTCAAAGAAAGTGGCCTGGAAATGGTCAACATCAGCTTTCTAGCGAGAAAAATGGGCGACGGAGAGCGATGAAGGAATAAAGCTGGCCTTCAGAACAATTGCTGGCCTCCCACCCTTCTACGACCTTCCTAACAATGAAAATAAGGTCCCTGCCAAAAATGGACCAAAACCGATGCAAAACGAAGGTCCGGGGGCCAAAACACGCAGCCTGGGGCCCCGAAAACTGACTGTTAAGCACCGAAGGTGGCGTTTGACCACGAAGTTGGCCTCTCGAGCCACAGTGTCCCTCAAAAGGGAGTAAATAAGATGTATGCCAAAAACCGGAGCAAACAGAGGTGGTTAAGCGGTCCCGAACCGAGGCACACGGCCAACAGCGTCGAAAATCGGGAACCGGGCTCTGAAATAGGAAAAATGGCCTACGACCACGAAACGTAGCCTATGGCCACTGAGAGATGATCTACGAGACCTCTCCCTCCCTTCGGGAAGAGAAAACGGAGAAAACAAGACCTGGTTTGCAAACCGAGGCAAAGCACAAAAGAGTCCGGAAGTCCGGAGGCAAGGCTCGCAGCCGTGACTCCACAACCTCAGAATGAGCACAATATGCAATATCACCAAGCGCTCAATCGGTGACGTCTGAGTCTTAAGGTCGGTCAAAAATGGGGTGTTTACAAATGTCATTTTTAAAGATATAGGTCTGAAATTATTATTCGTTGCATGTATTTTAGATTATTAATTTAGTTGTAGCACAATTGACAAATGCACAAAGAAGGCTCTTTCCCAATATGTCATAAGACATGGTACTTTCCCATATATGTATCGGTGAGTAGTCTAGTGTGTCATGTTTATGTTTGGTTATTCATGTATACTTATTGATATATACTTGTGCATTAACGATTGTGGCAACATATTATGAATGGGCCAAACCATACAAAGCTATGTGACGAATATTTTGGGGAGTCTCGATACACTAGGAAGCTTCATGCCTGTCAATAAGTAAGCACTCTTATATTTTGCAAGATTATTCTAAATATCCCCTCCATTTTACAATTATTTTTATTATTTATTATGTTTTTTAGGGTATCAATGTCATTATTATTTTGTTGTTTTTTATTTTTCTAAACCGGTTAGGCAATGTTGCATGACCGTTTTCTATTATTGTCACTTAGATATATATATTCCAATGAATGACAATGAAGAACATTGGTTTTGTGTCAACATAGATATGGCACATCACATGGCCTATATATTTGACTTGAACCCCAGCCTCACAAATGACAAATGTCGAGAATTAATTAAAAAGTAAAACCTCCCTAGACATGCAAGATTATTTTCTAGGGTTCTATAAAAGGAGAGTGTGAATAGGAGGAATTAATAAGTTAGACTTCTTGATAATATATAGGTCTTAACTAGGTCAATAAACAAAGATATTAGCTTTAGCAAAACCAGATATGTCAGAGAATTACACTATTACTCTAACACCAAATCCAAGGCTACACAAGATCTAAGAAAACAAATCTAGCAAAACCATGGAGTGAGACTGAGAAGCCTCCTGAAAATTAGCAAAATGAGAGGTATTGCCCAAAATCTGAGAAATTATCATCAAAAGGAAGAAAATAAATTATTTACTATTGCAATCATAGCATCAAATTTCAATTCAAATAATCAGAATACATGAGAATACATACACAATCAATGAGCAGCCATACATGCAAATACATACACAATCAATGGATTAGGGCTTTGAAACTAATGAGAGAGAAAGGAAAAAGAGGGAGAAAGGTATCAAACCAGTAAAATCAAACCCATTTACGATATTAAACCTATAAAGCTCTAGAAATCAAACCCCTTAAACCAAACCCATTAAGAAATCAACACGAAATTAAACTGAATAAATCATATAAAACCCTATAGTAAGAGTTGACAGTTGGGGAAATAGAGGAAGGGAGAGAGAGAGAGATCGAGAGCGAGATAGAGAGCGCGACCGAGACAGAGAATGAGAAAGAGAACCTATGATTTGCGGCGGTGGCAGTGGTGTTTTGCGGCTGTGGCGGTGGTGATGTGCGACGTACGATGAGCGACAGTGGTCAGAGACTGCACTAAGATGAGGTGGGGTGAGGTTTGGTGGTGATTGATTCTCTATGTGAGTGAGAGAGAGAGAACTTTTGTGTTTGTGTAAACAGAGAAGAGAAGAGGGTGCAAATATTAAAAGTAAATTTCCCTCTTAAATTTTTAGACCTTTAGTGACTAAATTGGTTATTTGTTGGCAAATAACCAATATATATTGACTAAAACTTCTTGTAGGCAAAGCCTAAGTAACAGCGGCTAAAATATTAGTCATCGAAAATAGTAATTTGGCGACTAATTTTTTTTTCCTTCGGAAAAAATGAGTATACCACGACTAGTTTTGTTTTAGTCACCAAAATTTAATATTTGCCGACGAAATTTTTTGGTCGCCAAAGAGTAACCAAAAAAATATGGCTGTTATTTGGGGACTAAATTTCCATTTGTCGGTAAAAAATATTATACGCCGACTAAAGCAAAATTAGTAGCCCAAAATCTAGATTAACGGCGACTAATATATTTTTAGTCTCCTATTGTGGTATATTTAGCGACTAATTTTTTTTTAGTTGCCAATAAGTAATATATTTCGACTAAAAAAATTTAGTAGTTGTTTGCTAAATCAACGCCTACTAATACATTTTTTAGTCGCCAAAAATGTCACTTTTGGCAACTAAATTCCTTTTAGTCGCCAAATTTGGTGGCAAAAAATGTAAATTGTTGTAGTGATTAATGGCAAGGAAATTAGTAGGTTGTTTAATATATATATATATATATATATTTGTGAAATAATTAGCACAATCTATCTTACTCTATTCATGCATAGGTTCAAACAATGCATTTGTTATTATAACAATATTTTGGAGACCTTTATATTGCAAATGTGAAGGAGTTTGAATTAGAGAGGTTGAAAGACCCTTGTCTCAAACATAAAACCAATAGGTATTGTAAAATTCTTTCTTCACTATTCAATTTTGGCTTTCTTATTAACATTACACGCAAGTTTGACCTTCACATGTATCTTGTCATGAAGCAATGACTGTGGTATGTTCGTCATGAAGTATATGCAACGTGTTGTTATGCCGATTGGCATACACAAGCTGACTGTTCAATGTTAAACCACATAATTACACTATTACAATTATATTGTCATATGATGGTTTTGTTGATGGCATATTTTCTGTTTTATTTCCTTAGTTTGATAAACTGGAAAGGTTTAGGCTGCTAGTTGACCTAGTGAACGATTTGTCTAACCGTATTTATATTAAGGTTATGGACAGGCTCGAACGATACAAAGAGAGGTGCGTCCCCAAACCATGAACAACTTATGCCCTTCATAAGCTCAGTTGATCACTTACTGAATGTAATTTCCTTTTTAACAGGTACTCTAGGCTCCAGAAGGCTAGAAGGAAAAAGAAAGATTGCTAACAAACATCATTTTTGGCACCAAGCTTTTTCACAATTATGAACATGTTAGATAGTTGAAGCAACATGGATGAATAAACTAACCCAGTTTGGTAGTATTTTGTGGACGATTGAAGAAGCATATTAGTTTTTGGGTTTCAATTTTTATGGAATTTATAGTGTTGCTTAAGATTGGTGTGATGAAACTATTTATGATATTTAAATGTATCACATTACTCTTAGTTGTTACACTTACAATCCATCAAAAATTTCACACATGTTCCAAATCTTAGTGGGAAACTGTTTAAAAAACTGAAGTAAGAGTCCATGCATTGCTACATATACAGTAGAATATAATTTTTTTTGCATAATGAGTTCATGTCCAACTAAAATTGTGCCATTACTGTATACTATCATATACACATTTCAAATGCCAGGAGAGTAAGAGGACAAGTCCTTGGCAAAGTAACAAAATAACTAATACATTTTCTCAATTTTCAATTTTTTTAAAAAAAAAAAGAAAAAAAAGAAGCATCATATTGTTAATGTAGAGGAAGTGATAATTCATGTCATCTCCCCACCTAGAAGGCGCACAATGGTAGTTCTCTGCAAACTTTAAAAATACTAAAAACAACGACAGTATTTGCTACAAAAAAGTAGCAATACGAAATTCCTTGTTAGGAAGCAACACCTAATGTATCCTTCAACGACTTAGAAAAAAAGAACATCTAAGAAATGGAACGAATTATCTCCTTCAGTCACATTCCGTGCTTAAATATCATACTAAGTATTGGAATCAATGTATCCACTACATAGTCGATTGGTATCCATAAATTTCAACAACATATAGATACATCATTGGCCAAAAAAAAAATTATTACTTGGACATATCTATCCAAAATGACGAAGTATCATCCTAAATAATATTGTTGACATAAACCATCCAAATGTTGTGCATCACATAAGCCATCCATGAAGTCGTACATTGTTTACAATTTTCTTTTTCTAATAAAGGGAAAAAAAAGTAACACTGTTCGCAAAAAAAAAGTAACACTGTTCGCAAAATAATGCTCGCAAAGTTTGGTCAACCATCATTGTTTGTGTCCATTTGCTGGCTTTCATCATGGTTGGACCCATCAGATTCGTGCTCACTATCATTAGAACTAGTTGAATTCTCAGAATCTTCACTACAAAAGGCTTTCCGCATTTGTTTTAGTTCTAACTTGACCTTCCTTATGTCTTTCTTGTGCTGCAAGTCCATCCTGGTCAATAAGGAGACAGCCTCGTACAAACGAGTTGATATGCTTTCCAATGAAGTTGGATCTTATCTTTTGCGATGCTTTCGACTTTGCCCTTGTGTTTTTCCATACGTTCCGCGACCTATGTGGCTCATCTGCCCCTTCCAATCACCATCTAGTCGAGTTGGGACACGAAGCTTAAGTAGCATATCAGTCACGAGGAGGCCGAATGGTAATGCTGCGTGTGGATTATTCGCTTTTGCGACAGAATCCACAACTTGCCAAATTATCTTCGAAACATCTAGAGGGTTGAAATTATGGACTGCATACAACATGAGCGCTCATTCACAACCAAAAGTGGATTTCACCCCCTTTGGGTCAAGATTGTACCACAATATAAGATGAAGAACAGCAAGGTTAGTCTTTATGAACTTTACATGATACTTGTCCAATGATATGACTCCTTCAATGTACAAATTATCAACAATTTGGACTTCATTAGGAAGGTCGACACCATGAAGGTATGGATATTGTGTTTTGTCATCATGTGTCGATCGCTAAATGTCTAAGAATTTTGATATGCAATCCACGGAAAACACCACATCTTTCCCTCTCACTTTTGTTTTCAAAATCAAGTTCTCTATCGGTTCTTTGTATAAATGTGTACATGATGTGCACTATTTAATGAGGTGCACATTATATAAGTGAGAAACTCACATGTTCAATTTAATAAAAAATCTAATAAAATTTTTAATATCTCTAGTATTACTCCTACATGTACACCTTATTTACGCGTTAAGATTCTCTAGAGTGAAAAAGGTAGAGTGATCTTCTACAGTAATTTATGAGTGCGCGACAACTGTCCCACTAATGGAACCAAGGGTTGAGATCAATCCCTCACCAAAACGATTTTGGTGTGGAAATTAAAAAGAAAAAACGTGAAAAGAGAAACGAAGAGAGAGAGAGGACACATAGTCGGAGTTCTTCTCTATCTTCGACGCACTCTCCTTCACTCTGGTGGCTGCCATCTTGATCAAATGTGTCAAGCACTACTCAAATGATTTGGGGAAAATGTAAACCCTCTCAACATTGTCCTAACAAGACTGTTATGGAAATTTTATTGAAAACCTAAAACCTAAATGATATTCTCCCAACATTTCCCCTCATTTTTAAGAAGATTTTTAATCTAATCTAATATAAAACCCGTACCGAATCGGAGATCTTTGACCATAACAACTTAAAATTACCAATTTTTACTCTCCACACCAGTTGTACTACAGTACTCAAACCCACATAAATTGCAAAAATTGCAAAACAGGAGATTTACACCTGTTTCCTTCTTGGATTTAGGGGTGTTTTGGAAAGATGGTAAAAAGCCGACTTTTGACTTTTTACCAAGCTTTTTGACTTTTTTGGAAAGTGATTTGGGAAGTTGGTAAAAACTACTTTCTTTTCTTTTTTGTATAATATTTATTTATGGTATCACATCACATTAAAATGACCAAAATACCCCACCAAACTTAGGAAATGTACTTTTTAACTCATATGGTTGTTTGAACAATTATATAATTTCATGGAGGACAATTACGTAAATTCACCACTTGCATTTTTGTCCCTTCCAAATCAACCTGCTTACTTTTTTATGCTGCCACTTGCGTTTTTGGAATGCCGCAAAACGCAACTTGTTGCTCACTTCCCAAATGGACACTTAGTTGTCGATCGCAGCAGATACCGGAGTTTGGAACCTGATTTCCCTGCGTTCGCTGCAAAATCAAGGTCAAAAACATTGGAGATATACACACATATCAATATATATAGAGAGAGAGAGAGATATTAGAGCATAGGTTTTGGTACCAGTGGCTGAAGATTGTTTTTTGACAGAGTCCTCCATGAGAGAGACGGAATTCATTTTTTCATTTTCTTTTTTAATTTCCGCACCCAAACGATGTCGTTTTGGTGAGGAATTGATCTCAACTCTTGATTTTATTAGTGGGATAGGTGTTGTGCCCTCATAAATTACTGTAGAAGATCACTCTAGCTTTTTTGGATCCGCCTCGTCTCCTGCAGTGTTCTATTCCAGCAATTTCAACGAGATCATGACACGTCACCAAGAAGAAATCCAAAGGGCTGGAAGTTGCCACGTTGCAGAGAATGAAATGTATTTAGTAGAACGGCGTGGTTTTGGGTAATACCACGTCGTTTTCACTCAAGGGATAGCGCTAACGGTGTGTTTGTGTTTGTTGGTGTGTTCTCTCATACACTTCCAAACAAATCTCCAACCAACTACAAGTAGTAAGTTTTTCTCTCTCTTCTTGTTCTTGCTTACTGTACAGATCAAAGATGTCCTTGAAAAAAAACAATTACAGTGAAATGGGTTTTGGGTGTTGATGTTTTTGACAAATGTAGGATTGCTCTGTTTTTGTATCCAACTTGGAATGTGATAAAGATGAAGGTCTGGTTTTGGAGGTAGAGCAACAACCCATTAAAGAGGATTACTTGAATTTGATCATGGAAGATTTATGTTCTGGTACCAAACAAGTTCCATCCATTGAAATTCATCCTCAACATTTGGAGTTCTTTATTGGCCATGATGGTTTTGGGTTGATTCCAGTTGAAAAGTTCGATTCAACTACCGAAAAAAAATCAAAGTAATTTGTGAAATGTTGAAAGCAAATTGTGAGAAGTTGTGGTTGTAGAAATATATCTCTACCACCAAAAACGGTGTCGTTCTCTTCATGATTTATTTCTCTGCGTTTGCCCAAAACGATGACCAATACCACATTTCATCTACGGAGATTTTGGGCTTGTTTGGTTTGTGTTTCAGAAACATGTTTTGGAAAAAAAAAGTACGAAAACATGTTTGGTTTGGTGTTTTGGGAAATTTGTTTTGGAAAATTGTTTTGAGAGAGAGTTTTGAAAAAAGTGATTGATTTGATGTGTGTGTGAGAGAGATTTGTTTGGAAAAGTTGTTTGGTTTGTGTGTTTTGGGAAATTTTTTTGGAAAAATTTGTTTGGTAGAGAAAATTTCTGAAATTTGTTTGTAGAGAAAATTTCTGAAATTTTTTTCAGAAACATCAACCAAACAAGCCCTTTGTATCCGCTGCCACTCCTCTGTTCTTCCCTCATTTCATCTTTGGAGATTTGGGGGTTGGAGTGAAGTGAGAAGCCAAGTAAGAAGTGATTGTGGGGGACCCGCGGTCGTTCATTAATCTCGGTTGACGCCGCTGTCACTCCGTCCTTCCATTTCTCTGCTTTCGCCGTCAATGGAGATTTTGAGGATCCAAAAGAAGAGTCATCTTTGAATTTGTGAGTTTAGCCGCCGTCACATTTGAAAAACGTTACATGAAGAAATGACTGTCGTTTTTTGGTCCAAACACTCAATCCATTTCTCTGCGCAACGTGGCAACTTCCAGCCCTTTAGATTGCTTCTTGGCGACGTGTCACGATCTCGTTAAAACTGTTGGATAGTGCTGGACGGAAGACTGCAGAAGAGGAGGCGGATCCATCTTTTTCACTCTAGAGCACCTTAACGCCTTATTTACACCCAAGTCCAACATCCTCCTTCAGCTTATACCATTTTATGTCCATTTCTGATTTCGACTTCCAAATCACATCTCACTCACAAACACTACACAGTTGATTCTCTGCGTTTATTCTCCAAACAAACAAACAAACAAACAAACAAAAAACCCCAATACAAACAAAAATCACCAAAAACAAAAACAATTCAAAAAATTGAAACAATTCTGATTTGTCGCTTTTTCTGTTTCGATCTTGTCAATTTTCATGGAGGGTGAGCCAGTGAAGCATGCGTATTCGGTGTGGGCGATTCCACCGGAGGACGTGACGGAGCGGCTGAAGAAGCTGATGTTGGCCCTCCGATCGGAGTTCGGTGGGCCCGAATTCGAACCCCACATCACCGTCGTCCGCGCCATCAGCCTGACGGAGGACGACGCGCTCGACAAGTTCCGAGCCGCCTGTCACGGCGTCAAGCCCTACACCGCCACCGTAGAGAAGGTCGCCATTGGAACCTCGTGCGTTTTTCTTCTTCTCCATCCTACCTCTGAGGTAATTTTGAAATTCTCTCTCTCACACTCTCTCTCTCTCTCTCTCTCTCTCTCTATATATATATATATATATTCATACATAATTGATAGTGTATACGCGTGTATAGTTTTATATGAAATTTGATTGAAGTATAAGGATCAGCATTTTGGGTATAATTTGGTTTGTATAAAAATAATTTTTTATATTGATTTTTTGCAAATGCAGTTAAAAATTGATAGTTAGCGATTTTTTTTGTCACCATTAACCCTTGGTGATTTTTTTTGTCATGATTATATAAATTGTCACTAAAATTTATAATTGACAAATTTTTTAAATTGTCGCTGAAAGTTAAAAAGTAGTTATATTTTTTGGTGACGATTTTTTTAAACTATTGCTAAAACTTATAATTATTGACATTTTTTGTGACAAAATTTTCAAATTGTCGCTGAAAATTAACAATTACTGATGTTTTTTAGTAGTGTTTGATAAAAAATGTCATTAATTATTATAGGACTTATTGGATAATAAGTCCACCTATTAAGATTTACACGAAAATCCTCCTTTGTTTTAAGTCATTTTGGATATAATTGTTACAGGCAACCCTTTACACTTCAAATCAAATTTCAATCTTACCTTCCTTCCAAGTACGGTTAATAAAGCTAGAGAAAATTAAAAGTAGAGGGCCTAAAGTGAGATTTTGGTGAAACTGTAAGAACTAAAGTGAGATAATAGTAAAAGTGTAAGGTGTTGATGAGACAACAAAAATGTAACATATGGTTCAAATGACAAGTTCTCTCAACTTTGTTAACGGGGAGATGGATGGAAAGATAAAATTGTAACTTGACTTAATGGGTAGGGAGTTTTTTTTTTTTGTTTTTTGTTTTTGATCAGCAAAGAAAAATGGAAACTTTATTGATGAAAACACGCAAGTACAAGCATCAATTTACATCAATAAAGGAGGGAAGTGTAAAAAACATCATAGCTAACACACCGTGATCCCAACTAAGTTGGCACCAAGGAGGAAGTACATTCATATGCTAACACTAAACCCACAGATTGGCGAGACATCAATCCACTAAACCCAAAGATTGGCGAGACACCAATCCACAAACAGAGATACAAAAAGAAAAAACAGAAAGAAAGACCAACCAGCCACACAACAAGGACATCCTCATATTAGGACTAATACACCAGCACCCTCCTCCATCAGCTTACAAACAACTTTTGACCTGCTTCAGATTAGCAACAATATCATGCACTGAGTATTTAACACCCTTCATATTAGACTTCACCCATAAAGCAATTCTGACTTTCACCAACTCCCCCATCCTTCAAGATCAGCATGCGCTTCCTTAAATAGACAGTTGTTCCTTAGTTTCCACACACACCACAGCATAGCCAAAGGGACAACCCTCCAAATCTCCAACTCCTTCTTCCTCCATTTCATTCCAAACCACCAGTGCATCAAAGTCTCCACAGAACCTGGTGTTGCCCATCTTACATCCCACCAATTCACCAAGACAGACCATACATTCCAGATCAAAGGGCATAACAGGAACACATGATCAGCTGTTTTCACCTCTGCCCTGCAAAACACACAAAGAGAACTAGCATTATCATTCAATACTCCAATCCTATGCATTAACTCTGCAGACTTTATTCTCCCTCTCCAAGCTAACCAACTAAAAAATTGAACCTTTGGAGGTGCTGAATTTTTCCACAGAACCTTTGAAATGCTGAGCATTGGCCCTTTAGCTGCCTCCACCCTTTGCCATACCGAAGCCACAGAGAACTCTCCTAAACTGCTTGCTAGCCATAAACAAGAATCCTCAGCAGTAGGATTTAGAATAGGTGCCTCTGATAACAATAGTAAGTCTTTGAACCTCCTCTTCCTCCCAAGCTAAGAGGGATCTTCTAAACTCCAACTTCCAATCTCTGCCCTGCCCTTTCCTGTGATAGAAAAACTGCAATGTACCTTCCTTATCCATTGAAAGACTGAACAATCTAGGAAAATCATTACTCAGACTTCTACCATTAAACCACGTATCATTCCAAAGCTGTATCCTCTCCCCATTTCCTATAATAAGTTTAAAATTTTGTGTAAACAACTCAGCCACGGCAGTATTTGATGAAACAGATGATACAATCCCCTTCCATACTGAAGACACCATAGCAGATTCCACTGTTGCTGGAATCCACCTGCCCCCAAATCCACCATATTTATTGCACACCACCTGTTTCCATAATGACTGTTGCTCTCTACCGTACCTCCACCACATTTTAATAATAAGCAAACATTAACATCAGTCAAATTTCTCATACCCAACCCACTTTGGGCTTTACTTTTATATACCTCCTTCCAACTTACCAGATGAATTTTCCTTCTAGTCGCAGAATCTCCCCATAAGAAACTAGACTGAATCTTGTCAATTGTTTTAGCAACACCCACAGGCATTTTAAATAATGATAGAAAGAACATAGGTAGACTTGACAAGACGAATCTAATCAGGGTCAATCTACCAGCAAAGGACAAGAACTTCCTCTTCCATGATGCTAATTTCTTCTTAAACTTTTCCACCACAGGTTGCCATGTACTTCTACTCCTTGTATTTGCACCTAAAGGTAGACCAAGATAAGTAAGAGGTAATCTCTGACTAAGGCAATTAAATTTTTGGGAAAACTCCATAACCCTCATCTCCTCCGCACCAATCCCACATACAGTACTTTTATGAAAATTAATCTTTAACACTGACATTACTTCAAAGCACCTCAGTATTCTTTTAATCATAATGATTTCCTCCCATTCAGCTTCGCAAAAAATGATTGTGTCGTCCGCAAATTGCAAATGAGAAATCTTCAACTCTTTTGGACCAACTGAAGCACCTCTTATCAGCCCCCTTTCTTTTGCTCTCTCCAGTAAAAGGTTTACCCTTCAGCCACAATATTAAAGAGGAAAGGTGAGAGTGGATCACCTTGTCTTAACCCCTTTTGAGGAGAAAATTCTGCAGTGGGTGACCCATTAACAAGCACTGATATCCTTGATGTAGAAGTACATGACTTAATCCACCCCACCCATTTCTCACCAAAACCGAAGTTCACCATCATTGATAGCAGGAACTCCCAATTTACTGAATCATAAGCCTTCTCGAAGTCCAATTTAAGGATGATTCCTTTTTTCTTTGATTTCCTCCACCAATCCACCACTTCATTTGCAATTAACACCCCATCAAGAATACATCTTCCTCCAAGAAAAGCAGTCTGAACTTCTCCTTTAAGTTTAGGTAGTACTTGTCTTAGCCTCTACATAGCACTTTAGCCAACACTTTGTAAACAGAGCTAACCAAACTAATAGGTCTATCTTCACTCAAATCAGAGGGCTTCTCCTTTTTAGGAATCAAAGTGATGAAAGAACTATTTAGCCCTTTAGCCATCTTCCCATTACTGTGAAACTCCTCAAAAAATTGAAGAAACTCACCTTTCATGGTAGACCAGCATTTTTGTATACAAGACAGATTGAACCCATCAGGCCTAGGGGCCTTATTACCATCGCAATCTTTCATGGCTGCCCAAATCTCTGCCTCCAAAACATCCTTTGAATCAGTCAGACTAACGGATAAAAATGGGCTTGACAATTTAGGCCTAGACTTCCAATTTTCAGTAAACACACTGGCAAAATGATTCACAACTACTTGCCTCACCGTAGTTGGATCTTCAAACTCAACACCATTCACCTTCACTGAGCCTAATAAGTTTTTCCTCTGCCTTCTACTTGCCATCAAGTGAAACAATCGAGTATTTTTATCACCATTCTGTGCCCATGTCAATCTTGATTTTTGTAACCACATCCTCTCCTTATATCTACTGAGATTCCACACTTTGCTTCTAATCTCTCTTCTTCTTTCCAATTCTGTCTCCAACAGAGGCCTGACTTCAGCTTTCAAATCCCACTCATGCAATTCAACTTCAGCTTTCTTAAGTTGATCATCAATATTTCCAAATACCTCCCTATTCCACCTTCTCAATTGTGATCTCAACATCCTCAATTTATACATGATTCGAAAGCTGGCCCATCCCAAAATCTGAGACACCTCCCAAGATTTCTTCACTTCTGTCTTGAATTTTGGGTGAAGTGCCCAAGCATTAATAAACCGAAAAGGTTTTAGACCCCAATCCCTTTCATCCTCCATTAGCAGAACTGGGCAGTGATCAGATATACATCTAGATAATCCCCATTGTTTCAATTGAAACCTCTCCAGCCACACAGGGTCAACTAGAAACCTGTCAATCCTACTCCACCTGTCTCCTTCCATTGCATTACACCAAGTGAATGATCTTCCTTGCATAGGTAAATCACTTAATTCCAATCTATCAATAAAATCATTGAAGTCTTTCATCCCCCTCCCCCTTCTTAAACATCCCTTCCTTTCACTCATAAATCTAATTTCATTAAAATCACCTCCCAAACACCACGGGTTGGGGTAAGAAGATTTAAGCTAGATAAGACTCTCCCAAAGATGTCTCCTTTTCAATACATCATTCGGTGCATAGATATTAATAATAACACAGTGGAAATTTTTGGAAGCAATACCTAACAGAAGAATGAAATTCCTAGAGCTACAGCAGTCAGTCAGCTCAAAAATTTCTGGATTCCAAATGCAAATATGACCGCTTGCACTGCCCTCAGCATCAACCTCCACAAAACCCATTTCCTCTAATGGCCACAGTGATCTTACAAAACTATCATCAACACTTCCTCTCTTCGACTCTTGAATCAACAAAACATCTACTTTCCTTTCCTTTACCAAAGCTTTAATCTTACCCCATTTTTCAGGTCTTTTAAGACCCCTTACATTCCATGACAGCAGCTTCATGAAACCCATATCACATCTCCAAGCCTCCTTGTCACTTTCAACAGCTTGAGCCGCCACCCTGCAACTCTGTCTAGATCTTTTTCCTCCAAGTCAATTATTCTTTCCACCACTTCATCATCCTTCCCTTCACAGTTTAACCCCAGAACTTTGCCTACTTCCATCGTGGCTTGAGCTTCAGCAAGTAATTTTCTTCTTCTGCTTGAATTACTACTCTGTGAAACTGATAGAGAGATAGCAGCAACTGCTGTTCTAAAAATTGCCCCATTTTTTAAACAATTCCTGGACAGGAGTCCCATCTGGTTTAGCTGGGCACCATTCCTCTTTCCTTTTCGCTGATCAGTTCCCTTTCCTTTTGTAGCTTCCTGGCTTCTTAAGATAGCTCTAGCCCTCTTCGATGGAGCACCCCTCTCTTTCTTCCCTTTGGGCTGAATTTACCACTACATTCAAAGGTACAGATTTGGCTACATAATCATGCAGAGTTGAATTAGGCTCCAATCTTGGCCTATTAGCCATAGGCTCTATTTGGGCACCATTTAAAACAACTTCTAAGTTAATATTGGGCCAAACACAGTCCAGCCCATTCAAACTTTTCATGAATCCAGGAGTACAAACCTTATCATATACCCTTTGAACTGTCCCACCCACCACTTGTCTTGAGCTACTCACCTGCACCACCCCCTCCTCATTATAACAGCCCCCACCGTTTGAGTTCCCTATACCACACACAGATTCTTTAATGACTGTATCTGACATACAATTACTACCTCCTTCCACATCATCTGCCTCCCTTTCCGCTGTGTTGTTTCCTTTGCTGGACACCTCATCACTTGCATCCACATCATCATCATCATCTTCTTCCTTTGCTGATTTACTACCTTCCTCTTCATCCCCATCTTCAGTAGCCTCTGCATTTACCTCCTTCCCAGTTTTATCTTCCACTGTATTTGCAGCAGCCTTGCCTTCACCTTCCTCAATGCCCCCATTTTTGGAACACTGTTCAGCCTCTTTTTGCATGTTGGATTCCATTACGGCATTTTCCTGGCAACTATAATCACCTTTGCACTGGCAAATACTGTGTAGGAATTCTTCATACACTCGCACTGGATAAGTGCTCTCATTTCCTTCAAGATTAATCACTGTATTTATGAACTCCATCTTCATTGTGATGATCCTTTACTCTTCCAAACATAAAATGCTTGCACCCAATTGTGTCTTCATCATACTCGACCACCTCACCCTAGACATTTCCTATATCTCTGAAAGTTTTAACACTCCAAAGATTGGGAGGGACACCCACACAAGTGATCCAGACACACCTTTCTTGATCCATGGATTTCCTTTCTTCCCATTCTGAAACCTGGTCACTCCATTCAGATAACCACTCCTTCATACTTGCTCTTCCTTCCTTCAGCTGTTGTTTTGACTGAAAGGTTAAAATGGCTAACCTCCCTCCCCCTTCTCTAGCAACCACCTCATTTCCCTTCCTCCTCTGTAACTCCTTTCTGAAGTCATGAAAAGAACAAAATGCTTTAAGCTTCACCAATAAACTATCATACAATCAACCATTGCCAGCCTCGAAAGCTCTTACAGACACTTTTCCTTTGTCACACATTCCTCCATTTTGAACTGCCTCTGCATATGTTTTACCTTTGTTCCCCAACATAGGTTGTATGGGATTCCATTGCATCTTTTGCACCATACTTCCATCCCTTTTGCTTACTTCCATCTGCTTATTCTGCTCCGATTTCCTATACTCCGCCAGTTTTACTTTCAATACGCTGTTATCACACCATAAACCATCTGCTTTCTGCACTGCCACCTCTGCTGCCACCTTGCAATCATACCTCACAAACCCAAATCTTGTCCTTGTTGCTTTCCTTCTTTTCATTGGTATAAATACATCCTTAACAATACCAAACTTACTGAAAATATTAAACGAACCTTTAGGGTTCATGGATTCTGGTATTTGATCCACAAACAGAGTAACCAACTCATTCTCCCTGAATCGACCAGCTTGATTACCCAATTTTCTTCTTCTAAGAACCGGAGTCCAGCCCTCCCCTCTCCATCTCACTTAATGCGTAGGGAGTTAACTGTTACAATTGAAAGTGAATGGACTAAAGTGACATTTTAGTAAAAATGTATGGGTACCAAGTGTTATTAATCTTTTCTATTTCTTTCTGTTTTTTCAAGAAATGAGTGGGAAGAGCTAAAAAGTAAGAAATGTCTTCAATGCGCTTGCGTCTTGTGTACCGGATGATGAAACTTTGTTGGAAGTGTTTGCCCCCTCAAAGGAAGTCAAGTAACATGGGGTAATCCCAATGAGGTGGTTTCAAACAAAGAGAGAGGATTAGAAGGAGATGGGGTAATCAAAATGGGCTAGATCTTCCTAGATCTTCACGTCTTAAAGGGCTTGACAGAACTTTATAGATGGGACATTGGTTGTTCCATGGTCGAATACGAAAACAAGAACAAGCTCCTTGATCAAATTGCAAATCTTAACCTTGCTAGAGAGAATGCTAAATGGTTTTGTTGGTTGGTCAAATTTTGCTAGTTGTATTTTTAGTTGTTGTTAAGGCAAGGGTTGGACTGATGAATTTCAAATCAAGGTATTTCATGTTGGATTTTATAAAGCTAAAGGAGATTAAGCAATTATAGGTGGATTGAGAAAATAAAAGGGAGATGAACTAGAGATGGAAGAGAAGTATTTTGTTTTAGGATCCAACTAGAACCCTTAGCACGACGAGTTTCAAATAATTACTTTTACATTTTTATTTCAAATTGATATTGACAAAGCTCTCAAATTCAATCTTGAAATCCATATTTAAATTTGCAAGTGTAAATTTGAATTATTCTTCTTTGAATGAATATTGCAAGCTCCTTTCATCAAATCCTTAAATCCAGACATAACCTAAATGTCAATCAAAGTTTATCCTCATTCTGGAAATTGGAAAACATTTAGTTTTAACTGAGATATAGATACAAAATGAGTGAATTGATGCTATTAAAAGAGGCATAAATCCTTGTGATAGAAATGATGATTACACAAATCATTTTTTTATTTTTCACTTGTGAGATTCACAGATTTCTAATTCTATTGAGCATGGATATACTACTTTGTGTTCAATACTACTGTTTTGAACAGAATCTACTCTTGCATGACTCTAAAGAAAGCCAGTTCCTTTTGGTTGCCTGGAACCTAAGAGAACAGGAATGGAAAGTTTTTCTTGTCCTTTAAATGTCCTTTGTTGCCATGTTCCTTCACCAGCAAGGGAAATGATAAAAGAAAGGAAAAGGCTAACCTCATCTTGGGTAGAGAGTTGGATTAGCAGAGTAGAATGGGTTAACTGGTGCTGGCTTCGTTGGCCAGAACCTCTCAACTAGGAGGTCAGGAATTCGAGTCTCCCTTCTCAGGCAGTGATGTACCCCCCCAAACAAAAAGAGTAGAATGGGTTTCCAATTTCGTAGGTATCCCAAAAATAAGAAATTTTATGATTCTGTGTCAATATGTTTCATATATTATAATTTTATTATGATTATAGTTTGATATACAGAACTCTTCATCGAATAAACCCTTCTTTCAGTAATTCAATATGAATCCTCAGAAAAGAATGTCATATTTTGTTTTGTTGTACTTTTCTCATAACCAAAATGAAGCATTAATAAATTTTAATTAAGAATCACTAAATTTTGTTTTGCTGTGTTCTTCATTGACACCATAATCAAATATAGCAAGCATTATATTCCATCATGATCGATATATTTTGGTCACTTGATTGTCGTATTTCAGGCAGCGGAGGCTAGTTCACACTGCACCAGTCATTTTGGTCACAAGACCTCAACCCGTACGTCAACATCAGGCTTTGCAACTTTGACAATTATTTGAAATGATTTAGTTATATCAATCAAATGCTTATTATATAACCAATTAAAAGAAAGGAAGGAGCATATTCTATTATTTTGATATTGCTATTAGACTAGGTTGTAATTCTGACAATTACTATATGATTTGGAGCAAAGTTTTCAAAGGCTTTACCGAGGCTCACCAGCAAGGTTAAGGTAAAATACATCAAGGCTTTGATTTTTAGGCCACTATCTCTAAAGGCTTGTGCATCACAATGAGGCATGCGCTTTAGGTGCGCCTGTTATGCATATGAAGAGGTTGCCTTAGACTCTTGTTAAACTTAGTCTAGTAGATAGTTTAAGCATCAAAAAGCCAAAAATAAAAAGAATCCCTTTTGTGACTATATTCTATAGAAAAAAATTAAGTAAATGAACAATGAACAAAAATTACAAAGTTAATGATCAAATGAAAAGTTCAATTACTAAAGCTAAGAATGTCAATTTCACTTTCAATGAATGCAAGCTTCATTCTCTACAGTGAAATGTTCGATGCCTTAAGGAGAAAAGTATTTATACCTTTATATTTATTTTTTATTTTATTTTTTCACTATTTCAAAATATTTAATTTATTTACTAAATATTAAAATTTAAAATTCGAAAATGCTTATACCTCGACGACTTATGGCTTACGGCTCGCCTCATGAGGGGTAAAATGCCTTGAGTTACGCATTTGCCTTTAAAAACTTTGATTTGGAGACACAATAACAATTTCTACACTTGGTAATATAATGGGTTCATTCAAAATCACGTGTCAATTTGCCATCAATTGTTACAAACATACTTATGATGACACAAACTTTTGAGAATCTATTCGACAAAGCTTACAACAGATTTTGGAATCCGGATCCTCTAGAGTGATTTTTCCTAGAGTAGTCTTAGAGTGATTTTTGTACCACTGAGATTTAATTATGCCAAAGTTGAGGGTACAATAGTACTAGTAGTAATAGTCACTTTAAAAAAAAAAAATCTCAGCCATAAGATCACTCTAGAGGATTTGGACCCCAGATTTTGTGGGTAAAGATAAATTAATTTAGTTTAATAAGAGCATCTCCAATGGACTCTTTAAATGAAGCATGTTAGTTATTTTAGCTAGTATTATCATATTTTAGTCACTCCAACGAGCTAGCTATTACAATAGTTATTTTAACAAAATTCTTCAATGTTAGCTATATTTGAAGAGTCTTGGGAGGCTGTTTAAATAGTTTGTGTGTATAAATAAGTAAATAAAGAGTAGCATTAGAGTACATAGATAAAAAATGAATTAGATAAAATAGATAACATACCACTTTTATATTTTAGCTAGTAAAAAATAAAGAGTGTGGTTGAAGTTGCTCTTAGTCTGTACTACCTTGGAGCTTAATGTTGCAGTTGTCTTCATATCTGTGAACTAGAAGGTGAAACCCTAAGTTTATTGGTTTAGATTTTTTAAAACATTTTGGACAAATTTTATAGGTAAAGCTATTTATATGCTTATTTAAGAATGCATTATGGAAGAGTTCAAGATCCAGTAAAATTTAACTAGATCTTGCTTCTAGAAAACAAAAAAGGTCCCTCTATATGACTTCTCGGAGTGATTCCAAATTGTGTTAGTTGATTATCCACTTGTATAAATCTTGCAGCTTATATGCCGCATCTGAGTCTCCTTTATGAGGATTTATCTGATGAGGAGAAGAAGAAAGCTCAAGGGAAAGCGAATGTCCTTGATGAGAGCATTGGCAACCTGAGCTTCGAGGTAACTCGCCTTGCCTTGTACGAAACAAACCCGGAAGACAAAACTCTCAAATCCTGGAAGAAAATTGCTGAATGCAACCTTGACGCTAATTAGGTACATGAATGCTTCTATATTTGTAACTAGACTTGCTATTTGCTCTGATGCTAGTTATTGAAAATAATGGCAATTTGCGGAGTCCTCTTACTCTGTACTGTACTGATTTGGTTTTATCAACTAATTGATCTAAATATATGTGTTTGCTTTCGTTTATGTTAATTTATCACTTTAAATTTTTTGGTTGAGCCCTCTTAGTCCGTACTGCGCTGTTTTGGGGAATTAGTTAACAATTATGTTGCATATTGCTACTTAGCATGAAGAATAGTAGTAATTGTGTTCCTACTCTTGCTATTGGGTTTATAAATTCAACAAAATTAATGGTAGCCGATGTGTTGTATGCGTGCCTTGGGCCGTCTTTGTTTGGGGGATTAGTTTAGGGGACATATGATGAAGTAAGGATGAGGGGCTGATGGCCGGGGAAGGGCTATAGAGGAGCGGAGACGATAGGAATGAGGCTGAGGGGTGGTGCAGTTGGGGTGGGGATGATGGGCCGAGGGGTGGCGGGGTGTTAGGGATGGGCTGCCAGAAGTGGTGGCAGCGGCAGAGGCCATCGCACAAACATGTTAGGAATAAGAATAGAATTAGGAGTAAAATAAGTGCTCAAAGAGAAGAAAATTTCAAAATCATGAAGTAGGACTTCAAAGATTCCAAAGAAACTGGAGACTATTACCCTAAAGTTAGCAACCTTTGCCTACAAATTTGAAGTTGACATTTCGTCATTCTAAGTGTCCAAACTTTTATGTTGTGTTTGGTTAGGAGATTTGAAGAGGGATTTAGAAAGGGAAATAGAAAAGATGGGTGAAATGTGAATAAAACATACCTATATTTCACCTAGTTTTACACACATTTTCCCTTTCCCTCTCCAAATCCCTCTCTAAATTCTCCAACCAAACACAGCGTTAATGAAAGTTTGACACAATCTTCTCAATCTCTCAAGTTATTTCAATTGACTTCTAAGCTCAAAATCTTGCATGATTATTAGTCGTGTGTGATCTGTCCATGATCAATGGTTGTAATAAGGTTGTTCACATGATGAGCTTTTTATTTATTTCTTTCTTTTTGTTTTATTTATTTTTATTTTTATTTTTTAATTTTAATTTTAATTTTTTTTTAATTTTTTAATTTTTAAAATTTTAATTTTTTTTTAATTTTTAATTCTTCGTGGGAACAAAAACATGATGGTGAGCTTTAGCTAGCTAGAGGATCAAACTTTTGAAAATTTCCATGTGAATTTAACCTTCATTGTGAGCATCACAGGGTTTGGATGCTAATATAACGCGTACTCAACATGACAACTTCCTCATTACTTCTCATCAATATTGAATAGCTAGGGGTTCAAAAGTCAAACCCTCCATATTCTACTATCTTGAAACATCAATCTTTCATTTAGATTCATTTCATATCATTTCTGTTTGTATTATTAGTTTTGAGTTATTAAGGAAAGGAAAAATAAAACAAAAAATGTGGTTAGTAGTTTTAACTCATCTAGATTCTCAAAAATCAAAAATAAAACATAAAAAATCAAAAATAAAAGTGAGGGACTAAGTCAAAAAGGTTTCCCTTATATTGGGGGTGTTTGGAACCCAAAGTTGAGGCAAACCAAAAAAAAAAAAAAACCAAATAGTCTCAAATAACACCTTAAACTAATAATTTATATTCAAAAAAAAAAAAAAAAAAAAAACAAACAAACAAACAAACAAAAAAACAAAGACCAAAGCAGTCGGGCAGTGGGTAGGGCCAGCCTAGTCCCATAGGCTGAAATGACACTTTTGCCTCTATAGACCAATTTTGGAAAAAGTGAAGTTATGAACAAATTTATCATTTCAATCTCAAATATCATTTCAAACACATTTATCAATACAACAATTTAAATAAAAATTTATCATATCTTTTCAAATATAAAAACTAAAATAGCTTATTAAAATAGTCAAAAAAATCAAAAATTTCCTAAAATAGCCACTTCTTAAACACCCACATTATGGGTTTGTTTTGAGAAGTGATTATTTTAGTTGGGTTTTACGAAAAGATGGGTTTTACAAAAAGATGTAAAAAGGTAGAGAAAATAGTTTATTTTTTGATAGTAATTTTTTGATTTTTTAACTATTTTAAGTGCTTCTCAAAACACCTACATTTCAATTTGTGTTTAAAAAAAAAAAAAAAAAAGAAGGCAAAAAATATGCATGTTGGATTAAATATTTTATTTTATATTTTGAATTAACGGTAGTGTTGCATACACCAATTAGTATACTAACTAGTATATCAACACTAGTTATGACAACTCCACTTATTATACAAATTATAAATATCTAAAATTTCTTAAATTATACCACATCATTAATTGGTACACTAGTTAGTACACTAATTAATACATATAGCATTATTCTTGAACTAATGGATTGAACACTTTCTTATATTACATTTCAATAATCGTTTCAATTATTTGTGAGTGTGTTGAAAAAATGTACTCTCTTCGTCACAAAATAATGGTCACTTTTGGGAAATCTAATTTTTTTTTTTTTTGTGTGTAGATTATTACACTTTAAAAAAATTAATTTTTCAAAATTATCCTTTGATAGTACATTTTTTAGGAAATATCAATATCATAATTGTACTTTTTATATTGTTAATGAATTTAAAAGAAGAGAAAAATAAAAAATTTATATTATTTTTGTACTTGATTTCTGAAAATGGACTAATATTTTTGGACAATGAAAAATGAAATAAGGAACTAATATTTTGAGGCGGAGAAAATACAAAAAATATGCCTGAGAGATCAAATATTTTTTCTTACATTACATTTTCATTTTGTAGGATTGCTTTAAATGAAGTGCAAAATATATGTCTCGGGAAAATTGTAGAATAATTACAAAAATTGGTAGGAAATAAAACATAATTACAATATACATGGGAACTCAAAAAATCACTAGAAAAATATCATAAATTACATTTTTCCCCTTACACTCTTTTTTCTTCCCTCTCCTTCCTTTCTTTTCCCCACAATCTACAATTGGTGGCCATCTCTTCCCTACTCTCCTTAACCATTGGCTACTAATCTCTTACCCTTCCTAACTCCAACCTTCTCTCCCGTTACAATTTTCCCCACCTCAATCCTTTTCACAACACTCTAGAGACATCTTAGCCCCTCATTACCCTCCTGTGACACCCTTAGCCTATCTTGGGAACTATATATCTTCAACCTTATCCCTTTGCTATTCTCTCTCTCTATATATATATATATATCATGATATCCATTACGGTGGCAACAAATACGAGAAGTAAGGTGAGGAAAGGGTTAGGAAGGGCTAGAGTAGTTGCGGCAGCAACAATAGTTGGAAAAGGGGTTGGGGCTGTATAAGGAGGGTTGGAAATGACAAGGGAGAGGGAGTGAATGTGAGGTTAGGGTTGGTAGCGACTGGGAAGAGACGAGGAAGAAAGAGAAGAGGAAGGAAAAAGAGAGGAGTATAAGAAGCAAAAATGTATTTTTCTTTTATATATTTTTGTAATTATTTTTTAACTTCTCCTGTACATAGAAATTATCTTTGATTCTTCACTCTTTTGTTTTTTTTTGTTTTTTGTAATTATTTAAGTTCTTTTTATTTTTTTGCAATTCTCCTTCAAATCAAATACTTTCTTACACTAAATTTGAATAACAACATTCCACAATAATATTTATATAACTGATTTTATCATAAATTAAAAATTCAACCTAAGATAAGTGGACAATTTTTAATGTGCCTTAGGAATATGCTCATGTTGTCCCTTAAACAACCCAAAGTGCTAATAAAAAAATGAATAGACATGACAAGGCCGGCTGCCACTACTTTTATTATTCTCGTGTTATTTTGAAAAGTTAATAAAAAATTAATTTTTTAATTTTTTTAATCTATTTGATTTTTTTTAAATAAAAAATATAAAAAGTGATGTGACTCAAAATAAATAAAAAATAAAAAATTAACTTTTTTTTCCTTCCCAAAAAAGACCCCTATATTGTGGAACCATATTATTCAATTAGGAATCTTGTGACTTTTGATCCAATCACAGACACCTTGTGATTCTTTGACCCAAACGCACATGAGAAATATGAGTACTGTCTTTTGGCATTTTAGAAATATTTTATTCAAGTTATTTGAATTTTTTTTTCCTATGCCTCATTTTTGGCGGTTTTCGTAATTTTTTTAAGAATAATAAAATTATAGATGAGGAATTTTGTTTTTATGTCAATTAATTACATATAATGTATATTATGTTATTTATATCATATTGAATATTGTAAAAAAATAAAATAAAATTCATTACATATAATTATAAGTATAAAATTAATAATTAAGATAATAATACTGTCATTTGAATATAAAAAATGATTTACAAACAAAATTATTATACATAAAATTGATACACAATAATATGACAATGTTATTTTTATAATTTAAGTCAAAATAATTGTTATTTTGCTTCCAAATGAAAGGACACATGAAGTGGCTGTGCTATTTTATAATTTTTTGTATAAAAATTCAACTTGTATAATATTATCTTTTGAATGTTACTGGAGTTGTTTGGAGTGTTCTAAATAAGTGCACTTTTTATTTTTTTAGACTAAAAGTTGAGGAAACAAATATAGTTGTTTGGGTTAACTTTTTGACTTTTTATGGAAAAATGTATATTAAAAAATTATATAAATTAGCATGTAGGGGAAAATTAGGATTGAGAGTTGTGCAGTCGTAATTTTTTACTTTTGATGAATAGTGATAACTTTTTAACTTTTTGAGTAACTTTTTGATTTTTTAACTTTTTGACAACTTTCCAAATTTAACCTAATAGGAGTGTAATTTTTTGTGTGTTAGTTTGTGTTTGGATCCTGAAAAGTACATTACTATATTTGTTTCAAATTGTTTATTTGTCATGGAAAATAAAAACTTAAAAATAATATATCATTATGTCAAATTTACAAATAAAAAAAAAATCACAAAATTTACATGGTTATTTTTTTTTATTTTTTTTTGATAAAAATATATTATTTTTAAGTTTTTATTATTGTGTGCTGGACAAATAATTTGAGACGGAGATAATAAAATATTTAAAAATATATAAAAATATTTAAAATGTATATAATCTATTTTATTTTGTTTATGGAAGAATTACATGCCAGTGGGATGTAGAATTATATATTTTTTTATTTATAAAAAAGTGATAATGTTTATAAACATTAATAATTAAAGAGTAAGTTTATTTATATAAAAATTAAACACAAAATAAGACATAACCATCTCATAAAAGATGAGCTGTGTCTTCACAAGAGGTCTGTATTGCTAATATTACTAAAAATTAAAATCATAAACTTTTTGTAAAATTTTTTGTTTTTGCACTCCACTGACGTGTAAATTTTTTTTTATTTTATTTAGTTATTTATTAATTTATTAATTTTTATATTGGAACTTTAATTTAACCAACACACACCCGGTGGCTGGGATTGGGACCCAATATTGTAGTACTTTTGTGAACAAATTTAAACCAAAAAAAAAAAAACACGTGTGAAAAAAATTGATCAGGTAAGGTTGAGCATACGGTAGCCGCGTGACCCTCATCAAACTGGTCAACGTCTTCCTTCCAATTCCCATTGAAGCTTCAAACTTCAACTCTCTCAATATGTCTACCTTATGTGATTTCTCTCTCTAGATCCCCCATACAAATCTCTCTCTCTCTCTCTCTCTCAAGAGCTACCAAATTCAGATCCAATCTAGGTTTCAAAACCCCTCACAAACCCCTAGGGTTTAACCAGTGCAAACCAATTCAACACAGTTTTTGTTGTTTTTTGATTTTGGGAGATGGATTTGAAGACGACGCCGGTGAGATTCGCGCTGGGGAAGCAATCGTCGATGGCGCCAATCCGCGGGGGCGATGAGGATGAGAACGGCGGCGAAGAGTTGGTGGAGGAGAGGGAGATTGATCCGAGGGTGGGATTGATGTATTTGGCGAATGAGGGTGATTTGGAGGGGATCAAAGAGCTATTGGATTCTGGCACTGATGTCAATTTCAGAGATATCGATGATCGGACGGCTCTGCACATCGCTTCGTGCCAAGGGTTTAGTGATGTTGTTGACTTCTTGCTCAAGAATGGTGCCAAGGTTGACCCCAAAGATCGCTGGGGAAGCACGGTATAGCACACACTTCTAAACTCTCTCTCTCTCTCTCCATAAATTACACTTTTCACCTTCAAAACTTTTTGGCTTTGAATTTAATCATGTTGATCCTTATTTTTTTAATTGTAACAGTTAAATACGCAGACATTTAATTCATATTTCAATGGATAGAAAATTTTCAATTGAGGGTCACGTGAGCACATTTTTAGTATAGGGAAAAAAAAAAAAAAAAAAAAAAAAATCGTCAAACTTTCACTTAAATTTTATACAATGACGGGAGGATTATATTAAAATAAGGGTTGAAATCTAAAGATTTATTTGTTGCAATTAGAAAATGAGGGACTAAAGTGTAATTCAAGGAAAAGTTTGAGGGTAAAAAATGTAATTTACCGTATATATATAGCAGCTTTTAAATGGGTGTGCACGTATGTTACGTGCACTATTCAAAATAAATTAAATACCTTGTTGGATGCCGGACACTTGGATATGGTTGGATAATGAGGTTGTGGGATTTGTGTATGATACTTTTCATCAGATATTTGTTATATATTTGTATGAAAATTGATTGGTCCATTAAATTTGGAGTCACCCGGATTGCCCGAATTACGTAAGCCAGATGACCATTTGAACGACTGGTGTCATTCTTGTCAACCGCGACTGTCAATCTTATTATCCAGCATGCATTCGGTCATTCTTGTCAACCGCGACTGTCAATCTTATTATCCAGCATGCATTCGGATGACCGGCCAGACGACCGACATGTACAAATTCGTGCGGGCCAAAATTCTGTGGATGTACTATTACTATATTTGTATTTAAAACTGTGTATGTATAAATTGTTGTATAATTGCTATAAAATATTTTTTTAACAATGCATGTCACAAATAACGCCATTTTATCTCTCATAATAAATTATAAATATAAAAATATGACTTCTTTTGCCGAGTATGCATACTTCAAATTTTAAGTTTGTTTGGCAACTTGAAGTTTTAGCTAAAAAGTAAAAAAGTCGCTATAAGTTATACATCACTCTCTCTACTTTTCTGCATATCTTTTCGTAAAAAACTAAAAGTTATTAAAATAGCATGTTTCCAAACCAAGCCATACACACCCTTACCCGAATCCATTAGAATAGGTGTGCACTGTATATATATTAATTACAATCTAATGTTGTGAACAGCCTCTTGCAGATGCAATACATTATAAAAATCATGATGTGATCAAACTTTTGGAGAAACATGGTGCAAAGCCTCTGGTATGTTCTATAGTTTGGTTTTGTAGTTGCTATGAAATCCCCTCTGCTAGTTATGTGTCATTGATTATATGGACCTTAGTTTGATGTTTGTCACATTGTTTGTTGGGTGTTCTCTTTCTTAATATTATCTTACAACTTAGATGGCGCCCATGCACGTCAAAAATGCCCGGCAAGTCCCAGAGTATGAAATTAATCCAAGGGAACTCGATTTTACAAATAGTGTTGATATTACTAAGGTAACTAGTATTTCTTTTCAATTTGGGTTGTTAATGCATTTATGCCTTGATTTTCCCTTATTCTCAGTTTAGGAATCATTTAGCATAATTACTGGTTGCTTTTGAAATTGCATTTGTGGTGCCTTAATTATTATTAGTCAACACCATGGCTTGATTGGATATAGTATGTTTGTTACTGTCATAATTTCTGTGTCTTGTTCAATGTTATTGTGCAATTTTTTGGTTTTAGAAATATGGTAAGGAAGAAATACTATATTGAGATTTGAGATTGATAATTACAATAGAAACCTATTTATAGGCTTATTAGAAAGGAAAGGCAACCATGAAATCTAAGGAAATAGGTAAATATAGAAATACAATATTGTGGAAATATGGAAATACAAAATTCTGGAAATATTCTCTGACATTATGGTGTTAGTGCTGTTAACTCTGAAGTTGATGAACCTAGATTAACTTGAACACATAAATAATGGAAAATGCTTATGTGATGACAATATATTTTGAGTGTCGGAGAGGATATGCCGTTGTTGATGTACTTTAGTTTGGACAAGTCAAGAAATCTCTGCTGTTATAATGTTTCTCATGACATGCTAGACCATTGTATTTTTCTATTTCTCTCTCGTATTTATGGTTGGCAATGTGTTTAGGGAAATTGATGTCCTTATTTGTTTATCCCATTCAAGTTAATAAGCCTAACCAAATTGGAATGTAGCTTATGACAATTTCTTGCGTGTGAAATATATTCCAACTTAGGCAACTTATTAATATTGTTGTGTAATCGGTTTGGCCTGGCCTGTGAAAGCATTCTCAATCTTGCCTGCAGGCTTAGTTGAATGAGATTTTTTTTGGTGGGCTTGGGCTTGGGCTTGGGTCTAGGCTTGGGACAAAAATGTAAGCCGAAGCCTGCTCAACAGGGGGCAGACGGGCTAATGTGCTACCAGGACTTGATTTGGGCTTTTTCAGGCATTTTAAAAAAAAATTCTCTTTTCTTAAAAAAATAATGTACGTAAAAGTTTACTATAAATGGGTGACAGCCTAATCTTTTCTTTTTGTTTTTTATCATTGGATTGTGTTTTTAATATAAAAAAACCTCAACAAGAAAAACATTAGCGATTTTATTAACCTATTTCAGTTTCAAGAATTTAAAGTGTCTAACCTCTTATATTTTGATGAAACACTGCCTAAAATTAATGTTTCGTAACAAAGAGACTAAACATCTGTGCTGACTGAGTCATAGGTGTAGTTTTAATTGGCAAACTCAGGTTGTTGATCTGATTACTTTATGTTGCAGCAATCATACTTCTGCTTCTTTTTTGTCTTGAAAGTAGTAATTCATCTTTTATAAACTAACTGAAACATATCCCAGGGAACCTTCTGTGTAGCATCATGGCAAGGAATAAAAGTTGCTGTGAAAAAACTTGGGGAGGAAGTGACTGCTGATGAGGCTAAAGTGTGAGTTGTCCATATGATGGCATTTTCATTTTCTTTTACATTATTTTCTGAACTTTTGGTTTCATTCTGCTTTTTGCTGATTTTGCACAGGAGGGCTTTCAGAGATGAGCTTGAATTGCTTCAGAAGATAAGACATCCAAATGTAGTCCAATTTCTGGGTGCTGTAACACAAAGTACTCCAATGATGATTGTGACAGAATATTTACCCAAGGTCTTTCTCAAATTTTTGAGTACTCACTTCTTATTAAGTGGCACTTGATAGTCTTATACATTTTGCTGATTTCCAGCTTATTAGATTGCAGATTTAATATTCTTTATTGTTTATGGAGCAGTAGGAGTTCTTCTCGTCCTAGCTATTTATCCTTGTAATTGCAGTTGGTGTTGTTTTTGCTATTTCCAATTCTTTCTTACCCTTTGCTGAATTTGACCTTTTCTTAATGCTTGTATTTCAAATATATATTCAATCTTTGAACTTCAATTTTTATGGTGGTTCGTGTCAACAAAAGGGGAATTCTTTTGATATATGTCTTCCATCTCAGAATTGGACTTCTATTTACACTGAGCAATGCTTTTTATATCTTTTAACATGTCATTTAATGCTGTATATGGATGTGAAGATTCCATCTAGCTAGTGCTTCTCGTTTTTATTTTTTCATACAATATGCAACTGACATGATCCTTTCACTCATCTTGAAGGGATATCTTGTTATGTTTTCATAGACTTGTTCTCTTATCCTAGTGCTATGTAAATTGCAGGGTGATCTTCGTGATTTCTTAAAGAGAAAAGGAGCCCTAAAACCTACAACAGCAGTGATATTTGCTCTTGATATTGCAAGGTTCATTTTCTGCTTTGTACTGGGTTACCATTGTTCAACATGCCTTGTTTAGAAGATTTTGTCAAATGATTTGACTTTTAGCTTCGATGTTTATTTCCATCTTTTAACTAAATTTTATCGCCATTGGCAGATATAATTACACATTCAAAATAAGTGGTTTGAGCTTGTTGAACTTGACTAATAGTACTCATAGGTTGCAACAGTAGCTTTATAATTTTATGTAATTTTTTTTGATGTAAGGGAAAACAATGCTGACTTAAAGGTTAACTTTGACAGGGATTATGGATATGGTTGATACCATTGGTGCAAAACATAACAATCCATTAGTGACAACAACTAAATAGTAACACCAATATGTATATGTTGTGGTTGGTAGAAATGATTTTTGGAGTTGGGACATGTAATGTAAACAGCTCTGTTTTATTAAGGGTACTTGCGTTTAGATCCTAATAAGTGAACTTATTGTCTAATAAGTCTTATGAAAAAAATTTGTCATAAAAAAAGTCACTAATTGTAAATTTTAGCAATAATTTATAAAAATCATGACAAAAAAAGTTATTAATTGTCAATTTTTAGCGACACATATAAAAAATTATCACAAAAAAATTATTTTTAGCGACAATTTTATCAAGACTTATTTTCAATAGGATTTGATGGGAATTAAGTCTAATTATTAAGACCTATTGGTAGTTTACCCTTTTATTAATAGGGTTGCAAGTAACAAGAGTTGAAAATGATTGAAGGGGCTGAGATTTTGATGCATTTCTGCAAGAGACATTGCTGGAATTGGGAATCTTTTGTGAAGCTTGAACAACTGTGAATCTCACACCCTGCATTTGTAGTTGTCATCTAGTTCCTCGATAGAATTCACTTTAATACAAATGACCTGGACAGGTTGATGTGGATCAAACTTTGACAACAACACTTTTTAGTAATCTATCTGAAGTTCTGAACAATTGATTTTGTTTATTTAGGCCTTGCTGTCTTTCCTTGAGATGTTAAGATGCCAAAAACCTCTTTTGAGGTTCTAGATTATTTGTTTGAGAATGAAAAATTACTTTTCAACATTATATTGGACTAGGACATGTGCCAGAGGTTCAATCAATTTATGGCTCCCTCTTTTTGGTTTTTTCTTCAGCTCATTGAATGCTGAAGATTATATTTATTTGGTGTTACCGGCAGTTGACTTCAATACTTGTACTTACATAATTTTTTGGTGATTTTTGCAGGGGGATGAATTACTTGCATGAGAATAGACCTGCAGCAATAATTCACCGTGATCTTGAACCTTCGTAAGTTATCTGTATAAGCTACTATTTTTTTTTTCCTTCTATTCCAACCCCCTCTTTTTTTGTTTTGTTTTTTGTTACCAATCTCTGCCTGTATATACATGAGCAAATGTATATACTGTCATGAAGATCAGAAAGAGGAGTCAAATGTAGAAGAAAAGGGTCCTGTTGTTTAGGTTCTATAGCTTCAAATGAAACGAAAAGAAAAGAAAAAGTTATTTTACAATTTTGTTGTTTAGCATCTAAATATGGGCAAACTTTCTTATGTTGTTTGAGTAAGATAACAGAAATATATTGCGGGATGATTCTGGGCATCTGAAAGTTGCGGACTTTGGAGTTAGCAAGCTGTTAAAAGTAACCAGCAGAGTCAAAGAAGATAGGCCTTTGACCTGTCATGACACTTCTTGTGAGTGTGCTGATCTTCTGCATAGCTTTCATATTACTCACTGCTCAAATTGTACTCTAGTTTCTTCAATTGCAATTAATTAAGGATCCTATCATGGTTTCTAATAAATTGTGTGGATATTATTGTTGATATGGTGACATTTACATATATCTGGTGCATAAATGTAGATTGCTTTTTGTACACGAGGCAGTGAAATTTTTGTTCCTGGTCCCTCTTCCTCGTATTTCTTCTATGCATTCATTTTTTTGGGGTCTAATTCATTCGATTATTTACTGCTCTCACACACTAGTTATCGTTACCTCTTTAATTTTTATTAGATTGCCAAGGGGCTGCATATTAGAAACTGGCATTCCATGATAAACAATTTGAGAAAAAGGCATCCTTGCCGAAATGTAACGAGGGTAGATTGTTGTTTATTAATGGAAGAAAAACTAGGAGTAATTGAACCATGGTTTTCCTTATTCTAGTATTCTGCCATATGAAGTAACCCTCATTTTCTGTAAATTGACTTGGCTATTTATAGAATTATACCTGTTTAGCTGACATGAATAATACTTTATGAACAGGCCGATATGTGGCTCCAGAGGTTTTCAGAAATGATGAGTATGACACCAAAGTGGATGTATTTTCGTTTGCTCTGATTTTACAGGAGGTAAAGGTTTTTCATCCTTTATATCTGCACTAAATACATCTAGAGAGAGCTTGTTTCACGCACTGTTCGTATTTCTGCCTATTTTTCACATATTTTGTTGGGTTCAGTTTGTACTGATCATGGAAGAGTAATATTTAGATATGTAATTATATGTTGTACTTTCTACTAATTACCAGAAACATTGACCTTCACAAGCCTCAAATGTCAACTTGTCAGCCATTGTGCTCTAGATGTGATGAGATATTAGTTGCATACAATTGAAGTTCTTAAACTGACAAGATTAATGGGCACCAGGTGTCTGCTGATTACAAGTACAAAATAATTCAAATATATGTGCAGAACTAGAAAAAATAGATTTATGTTCAAGTTGGTATTATGTTAGCAAAAATTCCTCTGGGGAACAGAAGAAGTTAAAATTACTGATTATTGGCACATGATTCTGTTGTTTAATGTAACAAAAAAATTGACGCCTGTTTTGCTGGTCATTAAATGAGTTTAACACGACCAATTTATTTAGAAAAGGCTCTCAGGAAAAAGAAAATACCTTAACCTGTAGCAAAAATAGTTGGAATTCTGGTTTTAGGGAAATTGGTAATTATCCCTGGTTCTCTGTTATCTACCAGTTTGTTGTACTCCTTGTTTTGTGTATAACTTGTTGAATGCTTGCCACTTCTTATTATTTTTTGATTGTATTTCATGTACTTTGGATCTCTGGTTGTCAAAACTATTTGAAGTTTCATTATATATATAAATTAGAGAAGGAAAATGAAATTTAAAGTATTCAACGATGAGATTGAATCTTTTAAAATTCTAGCTTATGCATTTTTGACATTCAAATGGCCTTAACAGGCTTATAACTTATAAGTTGATATTTTTTATGTGATACCTTAGATGATTGAAGGCTGCCCCCCATTTTCTGCAAAGCAAGAAAATGAAGTTCCTAAAGCATATTGTACAAAAAAGCGCCCTCCGTTTAGAGCTCCAATTAAGCATTATTCCCATGGACTTAAAGAGTATGTCTATATCTATATCTTTCTTAAAATTTTGTTTTAATCTTGTGATTTGTTTAATATAAACTTTCTTTATTCTCTTAGCTTTATCTCAAATGTGCAGCTTTTGGTACACTTCTTGGTACTATTTGTAATCTTTTCATTATTGTCTTCAAAAAGAGTATCTACTATCTTGTTATCTAATATGATCTAGCAAAAAAAAGAAAAGGAAAAAAAAAGAAAGACATAATATGAAATCTCTGACCTTAAGTACTGTAAACGAAGATAATGAGATATTCTGTGAAGTTCATAAAAAATTGTGATTGAATAGCATTCACACTCTTCCATTGATTATCAGTTTCTATTTGTGAGTCAATTGAGTTGGATTAACATTGATTCTTAAAAAGGTTTTGCAGCATTTTTATTTTTCATGACCATAGCAATAGTATGCTATCATACTTCATTGAATGCAATGTTTATGTTTTCTTGGTTGATAGATGACTAGTTCATAATGATAATCTCTGCTCCATCAATCTTGTCCCTAGTAATTTTTTTTTTTTTTATGTGATACCGTTTCTCTAAAATGCACAAAATAAGTTGTTTTGATTTCTGATAGGAATATCCAACACTGGTCAGTTATATTTGTTTCTTTTTGTCAGAAGAAAATATATGAGAACAAAGAAAAATCTGAAATTTATTAGAAAATCTGAGAAACTAGAAAAGAGAAGATGGGAGATAGCGGAAGAAGATACAAAAGAAAAAAAGAAAAAAGAGTAATTAAGTTGCTTGTTCTCTTTCTTTATTACTGCAAATACTCTTTTTCTATGTTACATGGACTCGGGTACGGATGTCGGGTGTGGGTGTGTATTTAGAGGTCGGACTCATCAAATCTGAAATTTAAAGGTACAAGGACTCGGCAAAAAAAACTGTTATATTTTTATATTTTTAATTTATTATGTGAGATAAAATGGTATCATATGTAACATACAGCGTCAAAAATGTGTTTTATAGCAATTACAAAACAAATGATGCATGTAAGATAGTGTTAAATACAAATATATGAAAAAAGTCCAATGGAAAGTATCGGACACATATCCCACACTCTCGTCTGAGTGTCGGGTGTCCGACATGGGTATTTGATTCATTTTGAAGAGTCCATATAACATAGCTCTTATATATTATATTATATATAAAGATTGTCACTGGTATCTTCTTTTCTTTTATTACAATGACAGACTAAGGCTTTAAACCTTACATTTTTTAGTTTCTAAGATTTATAGATCTCAGCATACTCAATTATTTAATTATTCAGAATATATTAACATTTATATAGGTCGGAGTTTTTGTTTCCGAACATCATTGTATGTCTTTTGTCATTTCTCTTTTGTTTCCGAAATGTTTTTGTTTCCAAGCTAACTGAAACAAAATTTTAATCCTTGCCATTGCCATCTCTTAGCCTCTTGCATTTTGATCTTCTGTCATTTCCCGTCTGCATTTTGTTTTCGTTTCCCTGAAGCTTCCTTGTGCATGGCTACACTAAACATCGAAGGAAACACACTATATCTGCGCACCAGACACACTATGGAAAGGAATATATGCACACCAAACATCAAATCAAAATCAGACCATCTTCTCTTTTCTCACCACAAAATGAATGTTTTTCATAAACACCTTTTCTAATTCCTTTCCAATCCACCTCTCCATAAGGAGTTACCTCCATTGTGGTCCAACTACCCATAATTTCCAAGGAAAGGAAAGAAAAAACATAGAAATAAAAAGTGAGGGCCCCATGAATACAGCTTTTGTGGAAACAGCATGTGAGGTCTCAGTGCAGTTGATAGAGTGACAGGTCTGTGATGGAGGCGACACTCTCTGTATCTCTCACACATGCTCGCGCACACACAAGACAAACCGAAAAATTAGGAGGAAGAAGCACATTGCAAGTGAACAAGCAGAGTAGCAAGCAGGATGAAGATTCCTGCATCTTTTCTTTCTTCTTTCTGTTTAATATCCAGTTGGAGAATATGGCTTGAGAGAGTTGAGATCCCCCTAAAAAAATCTTTATGAATCTCAAAGAGGGTCTGATACACCGGATTTTTAATCACACTACAAAGCTGAAGTTGTTACGCAACCACAAAACAAAAGTTACCATGTCGTTTACAAGCCTACTTATCCTCCAAATTGCTGTAGGACTTCTCTGATTTTTCTTCACATTGTTTTCATTATGCATTGTGTATTAGCTTCAAACTTGAAAATGTTAATTATAGAGAGATTTCTTGACATTGATGAAGAACATTATTTTTGTACTGAAGACAGTGCCTTGACTTATTAAACTGGTCCAGACACTGAAACTAGGGTTCATATTTTTTTTTATTTTTTATTTTTACTCTATTGGGTTGGGTGTCTGATTGTTCTTGTTTTTGGAAGAAATGTTAAAAAGGGTCATCCAATGTTGGTCAAGATGACATTGCAATATATATATTTAAGGAAGTCTTGATCCTATCTTTTTCTTGCAGGTTGATTGAGGAGTGCTGGAGTGAGGAACCAGCCAAGAGACCAACATTCAGGCAAATAATTGCTAGGTTGGAGAAAATCTATAGCAGTATTGGTCACAAGAGGCATTGGAAGGTTTGTTTCTCCTCTCTCAAATCTTTGTTTCTTTCTTGGTATATATAAATGAGATCTCCTTTAACTTCTTGATATATGCATGTCAAAATATCTACGAGCGAACACTTTCTTTTTTTGATGGGCAAAAGAAGAACTTTATTGATGCAAAGTAGAATACAATGTACAATACAAGCATCAATAAAGCAGGGGAGAGCCCTAGCATCATAGCTAAAGTGAATGATCCCAACTAGTTTGGCAATATGCACCTAGCCCAACCATGTGCTTGCTCAACCCCAGGTTGATGAGAAACCAACCAGAGGAGAAAAAAATAGCAAAAAACCAGCAAAAACCTCCAAACCCCACCCAGCTAAACCACCCAAGAACTTATTCAATAGAACACACCAGGACCAGACCTCCCACCCTCAGAAACTCCCCTGTCCCAGCTGCAGAAGCAGAGGAGCACAACCATAAATGCGCACACAAATCAACACAGTAAAAGCATCTTCAAAAACAAAGCCTCACCTTCTTAAAATACATTACCTCACCTGTTGTAAGCTTGCCACCACCTCATTTATGGAATAAGAGCAGCTCATTTACAAGTGAACACTATTGTGCAACCTCAACAGTTGATGGATCACTTATTTTAGCAGAACAGTTTTTAAAGAATTGATAGATGATGAAGATCATAAATAGGCCTGTGTCATGATATTTCTTCTATTTTTTCTTGATCCTGTTTTTATTTTTGAATCTCATTTGAGTGCATGGTGCATGAACAGGTCAGAACCTTGAAATGCTTTCAGAATCTGGAGGCCATGTGGAAGAAAGATTCTCGTAGACTGAGTAAAAGAAGCCATTCATCTCGTTCTACCAGCATCACATAAATAGATGGGATTTATGTTTCCTTTTACCTCGCAAGTGTGCAGTAAGTTTTAATCTTCTAGCTTCATGAAAAAAAAAAAAAAAATGTTTTTGTAATTTGAAGTTAGATTTTTTTTTTCTCCCAGATTTGTCAACTCTTTGCAAATAAAAATTGTTATAGCATTCTATTGCTTGAAATATAGATTGGTTATAGACTCTCAATGTAATCATTCTGTTCAGTTCTATACAATGTTTGTTGAGTTCACGATTACATGTGAGATTCACTGCCATTTGTGTTTAGTAAAAAAAAAAAATGTCTTTTGAGAAACTGATTTATGTGACATCTGGTTTTTTTGGACTATGATTAATGGAATTTTTAGTAGCATATAAAATTTGATTGTAGTAGATGGAGTACCAACTTTTCCATGAATATAGGGTACATGTCTATTTTGGTTTTATTTCTCTCTCAAGACACTGACAAGTCCATTTTTGTGGTATTATGAAATCCCATGAAGGGGAAGTCAATTTTCAAAAATAAAAATAAAAATTGGGTCTTTGTTTCTGAGTGCTACCATATGGGTTAGTCAAGTGGGTCATACCTGAGGGCTACCATTAGGGTTAGTCAAGTGGTAAGATCTTTGTATTTTACTAGGAAGTTACGAGTTTGATTCAGTCCTTCAAAAAATTGGACCTAGCATAGATACAAAAAAAAGCATAAAGTGGAGTATATATAGTGAACTAGTTTAAAATTTTAGTGTATGAATGTGCATAGAGAGAGAGAGAGAGAGAGAGAGAGAGAGAGCAATTGTACCATATTATAAGAAAGTAGAAACGAATACACAGCATGAGAGTCAATTTGTACAAATTACAACTATCATGATGAAAGAAGCATTTTCTGTTGGAGTTTAAATTGGATTCATGTTAAAAAAGTACAGTGTAGATGGGGGTGTGAAAAGAAAAATTGGGTACAAACTAACATTTGATATTTTTTTTGATCAGCAAAAAAACTTTATTGATGTAGAAAACAAGTACAAAGTACAAAACGAACTACATCAAAAAAGAAGAGGGAAGTGCAAAAATATCACAATGAGCTAAATCATTCAAACTAGGTTGGCACCGAAAAATCTATCCAATCATTTGCTAGTACCCCCAGAGTTGGTAAGAAACCAACAGAAAAAAAAGAAAAAGACCAAACTTTGCCACAGCAAAGCACACCAGAAACCATCCCAGATCAAAATAACAGCCATCATATCAAACAGAACAAAATACCAACATAACAGACTAAAAATATCAGACCAACATAACAGAGTTTAACAGACAGAGCTGAGAAGCTAAGAATTTAGACCAGTTGCAAGACACACCAGAAAGCACCACAGTAGGCAGAGCACTTAGTCAACAGATCAGTCCAAAATACAGAACTAAAACATAGCCCATAATCAACCTCAAGCAGTATCCATGATTAGTCCATGATTAATAATACTCTTTAATTAACTCTTTGAAACTTGAATCTCTGCAGCAACATCACATAAGAGTAGGCCAAAGCATCACAGCCCAACTGGTGGTGCCAAACAAAACGACTAAATATAGCATCTGTTGAGGGACACCAAACTTAGGCCATAGCATTCAACCTCCATTACTAATACCCAAAGCAGCAGTCCCATAACATCAAAAACATCCAAAAAAACCATCAGCAGACTTTTTACCATCTGCAGACCAGCAGCAGTAGCCCTAAAATTGATTAGAAACATCACAAGGAAACAGAGCAGCAAAGAAACAGAGCATCCCAGAACAGATCAGCAACTAGCAGCAGTAGGCAAGATAATTAGCAGTAGCAGCAATTGGCAGCAGTATTTGCTTCAGATTAAATACTATAACATGTACTGAGTACTGCAACTCTTTCAACTTTGATTTTGCCCTATGCCTCATACTCTTCAATCTTCCGTTGGTCCTCACCTGCTGCAAGCAATCAACAACACTGATGAAAAAAAGAGTTGGGTTCAGGTAGCACTGAAACCCAAGTCCCATCTCTTAAGCAGATTTCAAGGCCTGATATGTTGTTAGACCTTAGCACAGATATCATCTGTGGCCTGAAAAGACAATCACTCCTTTCATCCCGCAAAAGCTCATCAAACACAGACCTTGGCTCTATCCTCAATCCTTCAGCTAACACTTTCAGAACTTCACAAGCCATCCTTTAACTACTGAAACATAATCACTCACAGCATTCACAGGAACAGATAAGTAACACATATTAGCAGATCAGCAACAGAGCAACACATTTTCTGCTTTATACACCAGTGCCCATCCATATCCCCTATCACACCTCATTTGATACATCTCCTGATCTGTTGCATATTTGAAACAAACTGATTAATTGAATAATCTATTCCTACCATACTTGACTTCAACTACATGGCCATCCTAACCTTGATAAGCTCACACAACTCTTCACTATTGAGCTGTACCTCATTGAAAATTACATCATTTCTATGCTTCCAAACAGACCAGAAAATCTTTACTGGTATTGCTTTCCATATCTGTAATTCCCTTTTTTTAAACTTCCAGCCACGCTACCACTGAAGTAGACCTTCCACTGTACCAGGTGCTGCCCATTGCATTCCCACCAATTGATTATGCTAGACCATATACTCTACACTAAATGATAATGTAACATAATATGATTTAGTGACTCCTCCTCTGTTCTACAAAGTGCACAAAATAATCCCACTCTTGTGTCAACAACCCCTATCTTATGTAGGAAGTCTATTGTCTTTATTCTCTCTTTCCATATCAACCAAGCAAAGAACTGTGCTTTTAGAGCTGCTGCATTGTTCCAAATTAAACTAGATAACCTTTTCCTAGATCCATGAATCAGCTCACACCAGTTGAAAATAGACTTTATATTGAAACAACCAGAGCTATCAGCATTCCATCTAATGTCATCCAAATTTTCTAGGCTCAATCTTGGTCCAGCTCCTAATTCCTCTTTCAAAATTCTTAAATCCTCCTCCTCCCATGCCAATAAAAATCTTCTAAAACTGAAAATCCATTCAGCATGATTACCTTTTCTGTCCACCATTTCTTTCAGTGATACCCCTTTATTAGTAGAAATGCTAAAAAGTCTTGGATATTTATCCTTCAAACAGAACCTATCCAACCAAGCATCCTTCCAGAATTTAATCATACTCCCATTCCCAACTCTGATTTCAACATTTTCCATAAAAAAATTCAATAGCCTAGGATTGGAATGTGCTACTGTAGACACCCCATTTTTGACCGACCTTAAGACTCAAACGTCACCGATTGAGCGCTCGGTGATGTTGCATATTGTGCTCGTTCAGAAGTCTCAGAGTCGCGGCCGTGAGCCCTGCCTCCGGACTTCCGAACCCTCTTCTGTGCCTTGCCTCGGTTTGCGAGCCAGGCTCGGTTTTCTCTATTTTTCTTCCTGAGGGGAGGGAGAGGTCCAGTAGACCATCTCTCAGTGGCCGTGTGCTACATTTCGTGGCTGTAGGCCATTTTGCCCATTTCGGAGCCCGGTTCCCGATTTTCGGAGCCGTCAGGCCGTGTGCCTCGGTTCGGGACCGCCTAACCATCTCCGATTTCTCCGGTTTTTGGCATGCATCTCATTTACTCCCTTTCGAGGGACACTGGGGCCTGAGAGACCCACTTCGTGGCCGAATGCCATTTTCGGTGCTTAATGGCCTATTTTTGGGACCCCGAACTGCGTGTTTTGGCCCCCGAGCATTCGTTTTGCATCGGTTTTTGTTCATTTTTGGCAGGTACCTCTGTTTTATCACCAGGAAGGTCACTGAAGGGTGGGAGGCCATCAATTGTCTCAGTAACCAGTTATGCTTCTCCGGCGCCCTCCGACGCCCGCTTTTCTCACTTCCGAGCCAATGTTGACTACCATAGGGCCACTCTCTTTAACCCAAAACCACATATTTGTGTTGTACACACATGGGAGGACCCTAATATCACATGGTTGGCCAGAAATTCCACCTGACCCTTTTGAACCCTTCCTAAAAATGGCTTGTTCTCTCTCCTGTTTTAGAGTTGCCAATTTTGAACTACATGGCTGTGTTGAGGGCTCATGGGAGGACACCTTTCTCTGGTGGCCGGCCAGAAAATCAGCTTGAACCTTTTGACCCCTAGCCGGCCGACCATGGGGGGTGGCCGGCCGGCCACCTGCAACAAAAATGCCAGGCCGGCCTGCTTCTTCAGGTTGAGTACATTCCAGCTGTGCCTTGGTTTTCCCCAAAAAATATCTCTATCCGGGGGACCCTTTTGGAGGGAAATAAGGGCTCATTTCCCTCCACTTTTGCCTTGATTCTCCTCTCCCTCTCTTGTCTATATAGAGGGCCTCCCAACTCTAGAGAAAGGTTACAAGAATTGTTTTGAGCATATACATACATATCATTTCATTTCCTTCAAGTTTAGGCTTCATTTCTTCATCATCTTCAAGCTCTACCATCACCACTCCATTCCAGCAGCAAAGGGAGGAATTCCAGCAGCTTAGAGTCATCAAATTTGGTCCAAGAAGTAGTCAAAGTATTGGTCTTCAAGGGTAAGTAGACTTTCCCCCTTTTGTAGCCCATTTTTGCACCAATTTCTTGGCCCATTTGCTTACTGTTTTGGGCTCCAACTCTAACTGAAAGGGTCATTATTTTGAGCCATTCTTCATGTTTGTTTAAGGGCTCAACCCTGTTTGAGCCCCCCATTTGGTACTTGCTTCAATACCTCTTTGTATGCCATTATTTTGCATGGTATTTCTAGCCTACTTGTGATCTGTTTTTGAGCATGATATAAACTGTGGTTAGGCCTATTTTGGGCCCCTATACAACATTGTAGAAGGGCTCAACACTGTTGGGGGCCTCCATGTAGCACTTACCATTATACCCCTCTTTGGCCCCCATTTTTGCATGCTTTGTGAGCTTACCTTGCCTTTGTTTTTAGGCCATGATCAGAACTGAAAGTGGTCATTTTTTGACCTTCTTGACATGATTTATTAAGGGTCTTTGGCTGTTTGGTGTTTATATTTTTGGTCCCTCTTCAGTGTTGTAGAAGGGTATTTTGTTGTTTGGGCTTTGCATTTACCATCTACTTCAATACCCCTCTCTTGGCCCCTATTTTTGCATGCCATTGTTGTCCTATCTATGCTTGCTGTTCGGCCATGTTTTAGACTGAAAAATGCTTATTTTGGGGCTGCCTTGCTACTGTATTTTCATTCCATGTCCATATTGTGCATGCATTGCATAGCTATAGGCCATTTCGGGTGCCTAAATTCGCATTTCGGGACCATTCCTTGCATTTGGTGTCATTTCGCCATCTTTCGGGGCTGTTTTCCCCCATATTTCAGTGCTGAAATTCCATTGGCATGTTTGCATATCATTTTCCATGTCATTTCATGCCTTAATGCCATTGCCTCGGTTTGCGTGCCCGTGTGCACGCATTTCGAGGCACTTCACTTTTATCCGACGGCCTCTTATGTGAGTGTGGCTGAGGCTCACTCATGTTAGTGTAAGTCCATTTTGCATTCTGTATGCCATTTTAGTCTCATTGCATCGTGTATGCCATTGCCTCGGTTTGCGTGCCCGTGTGCACGCATTTTGAGGCATCTCATTTTCATCCATCGGCCTCTTATGTGAGTGTGGCTGAGGTCCACTCATGTTAGTGTAAGTCCATTTTGCATTCTGTATGCCATTTTAGTCTCATTGCATCGTGTATGCCATTGCCTCAATTTGCGTGCCCGTGTGCACGCATTTCGAGGCATCTCATTTTTCATCTCTCGGCCTCTTATGTGAGTGTGGCTGAGGCTCTCTCATGTTAGTGTAAGCCCATATTGTATTGTTTATGTCATTTTAGCTTCATTGCATTCCGTACGCCATTGCCTCGGTTTGCGTGCCCGTGTGCACGCATTTTGAGGCACTTCACTTTTATCCGACGGCCTCTTATGTGAGTGTGGCTGAGGTCCACTCATGTTAGTGTAAGTCCAATTGCATTGCGTATGCCATTTTATGCCTTAGGATCATTTCCTCGGTTTGCGTGCCCGTGTGCACGCATTCCGAGACATCTCATTTTCATAGCATTGTGTACGTTAGGATTGTATCTTAGTTGCATTTCATACATATCATGCATATTGCATTGTGTTCGGGATAGGAGTTAGCCCGGGCACGGGAAACGAGGTGCGTTTCGTACTCCGAGTGACAGAACGGGTTTCAATTCCCCAGTCACCGACACTCCGGATTATCCATGATGGAGTTAGGTCTAGTTGTATTTCCATGAACATTCGTTCTATATTGAATTGTGCAATTCGGCTCCTCGGCCATCATGCATCGATATGCGTGATTAGTGGCACGAGGATCGAGGCATGCATATATCTGTGAAATACATTGCTATGCCCTTTTCCTGCTCTCTGTTGCAGCAAAATCAAAAATCAGCGGTCTTCCGAAGCTTGGCGCGCTTTTCGAGAAACATTGTGAAACAGAGGCTAATTGGGGCATTCCAGTAGATTTTCACGCAAGGCAGCCCAAATATACATCGTCCATCAGAAGCAAGGCAGTCCCTGGCTTGCATGCCAGTTTACAGTTTTTCTTAGTTAATTTGTTAATTAATTAGAAATTTGTATATTATTCGGACTGTAATATTTGGACTGTAATATTCTTTCATCTGGGACTGTATATTCTTTTGGACCCTCTGCGCGAGGGCATAATTGTAATAAGTGTGGGTGAGTGTGATGTATCTCTTCCAACCCCACGTCTTTCTTCCCTTTTATTTACCCGCTTATGATGGTTAGATTAGGGCATATTTCAATTAGCATACAGTATGACAGCATGTTTGCATCATTCATCTGTTTTGCATGCACCGGGCTCGGCGCATCATACAAACTGTATTTGTATTTCAATTCTAAATTGAATACGTGTTAGTTGTAGCATTCCATATGCCATGTTTAGAATAACCGAGCCTGCTATAGTTGCATTTTTGCATGTGTTGTATTAGGCATCTCAGTATATTTAGGATCATGCATGATTTCTAATGAGCTTTTGTTTTGGCTTGGAGTACTCGGTGAGTCTTTATGCTTTAGCATCCTTGCATGCGTGTGAGTGACTGCCATGATAGCATGCTTGCCATGAGGCTATTTGCTTATGTGATATAACTGTCTTGAATGCCTGTGGGTGAAGGTTGGGTTATCTGGATTGGAATAATGCATTGATTGTTTGTTCTAAGCCCACTAGATTGTGGCAACACCATGTTTTCTAAGCCCACCTGAGGGTGGCAAAATCTGCATTTTAAGCCTACCTGCGGGTAGCAAACCATCTTTCAAACAAACATGAAATGTTTTGTTCCAATTCAGGCGATTCAGTCTATACTTGTATGTTGTGCGCATCACATAGTAACCTAGGCTAATAACCGGATAAGAACATACGATGTTTTCAAAAATAGATATCATGGTTAGTAGAGGCCGGTCTTTGACCGGGCGAGCGGGGGTGCTCACGAAGTGACCTTCCCCAATCGTACCCAAGTTCCCGAGCCGAGGCAACTTTGGTGATGACGGACACGTGGCCTTTGGCACCGAGTCAGGGTTTCCTAAATTTCCCATTATAAAATATTTAGGTGGCGACTCTGTATTTGACAAAGCAGTCCATGTTTGGCACTTCTTTAAAAAAAAATCTGTTTTCAAAACGATTTGCCGGATTTGGACTCTTTGGTTCAAGATTGAGAACCGTGACATTTGAGTCCTTCGAACTGTAGTAGACCCAATATCGAACTAGAAATGGGGGGGAGTCGCACCCTCCCCGGGATGCGTTCGGGGACGTCTACAGTTTCTGGCGACTCTGCTGGGGATTTAGAGAACTTGACTTGAACTCATGATATCTGGTTTTGACTACACTTGTGTGTTTCTTTGCATTGCATTTGCATTGGTGCACCTAGGACACCGTGTTTGCCATCTGCTATTCCTGAGCGGTTTGCCGGAGGCTTGTCTTGTCAAGGCATGTCCGTAAGGCTGATCGGTTACGGGCTCTGCCAGTATGGGAACACAAACCCCGGTTTTACCGGGGCACCCTTTTGACCATTCGACCTAGTGCATATTCGGATCCATAGTGACCATTCCAAGTTAGGACAGGTTGCTTACCCATTTATAGGTTGTTTGAAGCCGCTGCGTGCGTAGTGAAACCCTAGTTCCTGACAAAATAGGACAGGGAAACCCAACCCCAACATAGGGGTGTTTTGGCTCTTACTTATCTGTTATGTGCTTGTTAGAGTGTGTCTCTACAGGGAATGCATGTATCAGTTTCTGAGTTTGGGCATCAGGCCTGCGGGCATCAGTTTTTGAGATTAGGCATCACGCCTGCGGGCATCAGCCAGTATCTGAGAATCAGTTATCTGCGGATACCGGATTCAGTTTTGGGGAACAGTGATACAGGAACAGTAATCAGTGATTGAGGACAGTGTATACCCAGCTTGTCAACCGTGTGTTGTATGCCCGACTGTGTGTTGTGTATTTAATTTAAGCTGTTATGCTGTCTGTTTATCTGGTTATTTATTTCCTTTTCGCTTTATTTATCTTTTTGCTAGGGCAGGTTTGTAGCACAATTGCTTCCGAACCCGTAGATATACCCCAAGCACTTTGGACACGAGGTCGCCGACTTATTCGATCCGAGGATCTGGTTGACGGACATCCAGTGTTCCACTCTCTACCCCCAGTTGCTAGAAGAAAGCCAAGGAGGCGCAGTGTGTCAGAGCAGAGATTACCGGGGCAGCAGTCCACTTTAGCAGCAAACAGTCGGACTGAGGTTCCTGTTTCCACTATAGAGATACACTTACCGGTTATTCAGATGGATCCGCAGAATACATCAGGGATGGAGGCGATGATGCGCCAAATGCATGAGAGCATGAAACAAATGCAAGAAGATGCCACCACCGCCCAAGCGGAGTTCTCCAAGCAGCAGGCCGCTGTCATGGCCCAGCAGGCCGAGCTGATCACTAGGCTGCAACAGCAGAATGTGGCATCTGCTTCACATCAGGGTCCTCCTCCACCTGGAGCTCCATTACCCGAGTAGGCATCCACTAGTCAGAATGTCCTGCCAAATCCCCAGAATACCCCCCTGAACACCCAGAACACCCTACCCAATGCCCAAAATATTCAAGAGGACAGGGCCATCCAACGCGGCTGGCTCCGCCCCTGCTTCTGCCTCAACTGTCCAAGACCCATGCACCTGCCAACCATCCGGACTCTCCCTTCGAGTTCGAGATAGACCATACAGCTCTGAAATTGAGCAAACTGGAGAAGCTTTTTAAGAAGTCCCAGGGGGTGAAGGCCATCCCGGACATCGAAGATGGGTACACCGATGTGGCCGTAACATTGCCAGACAGATTCAAGATGCCACAGATTGATCGTTTTGATGGGTCCCGGAGATCCTATGGTCCACCTCCGGCTATTCTCAGACATCCTGCGGCCAATGGGCCTAACCCGACCACAAAAGCTTTCCCTGTTTGGCCGAACTTTGTCAGGTGTGGCCGCCATCTGGTATGCAAAGCTGGAAGATGATGTCAAAAGAAATTGGGATGAGATGGCTGAGGCTTTCGTTGCACAATACTCGTACAATACACAGATCGAGATTACAACTCGTGATCTCGAAACAACGAGGCAAGAGGCCAAGGAGACTTTCTCAGACTTTGTAACTCGATGGAGGGCAAAGGCATCGATGATGACTTTGAGGCCTACAGACAAAGATCAAATTAGGATGATTGTGCGCAATCTTCAACCAAAACTCATGCAGAAGATGATCGTACTCCCCTTTCCCCACCTTCTCAGACTTACACGAGATGGGGGTACAGATCGAGGATGCGATGAAGCAATGTCTGATTGACCAGGACCGGGAGCAACCCCGGAGGACATTTAACCGCAATAACAACGCAGGCCCGAGTGGCGCTGCAAATACCAGAACTTCGGAGGTCAGTATGGTCACCACCAATCCCCCTCCCCAGCCAAGGCCCATGGCGGCCACACCCTTTTCCAGTACATCCGGGAGCAGTACCCAAGCCTCGAGATATCAGTCCAGAGGCCAAAGAACCTTCACTCCACTATACATGCCTTTGTCCAAGGTTCTGGGGGTCTTAATTAGAAAGGGACATCTAAAACCCCTGGAGCCGAGGCCGCCACCAAATCCACTCCCCCCCTCTCACAACCCAGCCAAGTACTGTGCCTACCACCAGCAGCATGGCCATGATACAGACCAATGTTTTCGGCTGCGTCACGAGGTTCAAGACCTCATCGACAAAAATATTATTCTACCTCCAGATAGACCTAACGTCACAAACCAACCCACTCCCTACCCATAACCAAGATCCACCACCCAAAAGAGTCAACCTCATCCAAACTGGGGTCGTATCCTACGATCCTAGTATCTATATTACTCTCTCTCACCTACCCAAGCCGGAGGTGATCCTTCCTGACTGCACTGACTTGTGCATGTTGGACACATTCACAACCCAATCTGAGTCAAAGGTGGTGACCACTGAAGATGGAACAGGGCAGGTTTCAGAGGAGAACAGAGTTGTTGAGTCTGGGATGGAACGGCCCGGGAATTATGCTGGGGGAGCCTATGATCCAAGCGAATACATCTTATCATTGGGCCGGTCTGAGCTGAATGTGGGGCTGCCAGAAAGAGCTGAACTGTGTATGATTCAGGGGGACAGACTTGAACAGGGGGCAGATGATCTGACAACAGTGGAAGAGGACTTCGCCAACCTCCAGTTCTTCAACGACCAAGAATCAGGAGATGCAACAATCAACTGGTTTGAATATGAGGAGTCGGCGGAGGCCACCGGGTGGCTAGATGATCAGCTTGATATCGTGGAATTTCAGCCAGAGCAAGGCCCGGCAGGGGCAAAAGTATCAATGGTGGCCGGAAGGGTCGAGAGTCAGAATGGATTGCCGGAGAGCGCCGGTATAAAGAATTTCGCTCAGGACCTCATTGTGGATGCAAAGACAGTGGAACAACAAACTGCAGCGACGCAGACAGAACAGGAGAAGTTTTGGGATTCCGAGAGAATCAGAAAGGCAAAAGCCCACGAATGGGCTGAGAATGCTGTGGGCACAAGAACAGACAATGCTGTGAGCATATGGGATGAAGGTACTGAGAGTACACATTTGCTGGAACCAGACAGGTGTCTTTTGGATGCTAACGGGATGTGGTGGGAAGACGACGACTTATGTCTTGCCCACACAGACAAAGATTGGGGAGTAAATCAACCAGACAGCACATGGTACCTCGATGAGGTGGACCATATGACCAGGAGCGGGCGGTACTTCAAGCCCCCGCACCTAGACCAACCAGAAGCATCTGGAAAAGACAAGGAAGCTGAGAAACAGAGAGAGAAACAGATTGAAGAAGAAGCTGTGCTGAGACAATTAAAGAAGATACAAGCAGACATCTCCATCTGGGGACTGCTTATGGCCTCACGGGTACACAGGCAAGCTGTCCTATCTGCCATGGACAAGGCCAAACTCTCCATCGATACTACACCAGAACAGCTGGTTGGGCTGGTTTTTCCGGGAGGAGGTTCCCCGGCTTTAACCTTCTCAGACAAAGAACTGTCGCCTGAGGGCGTGAATCATAACAAACCTCTCTACATCTCCGTGGAATGTAGAGACAAGTGGATACCGGTGGTACTTGTTGATACCGGGTCTGCTATCAATGTCTGCCCAGCCAGAACAGCGTATGCAATCGGGTTGAAGCCCGCGGACTTCATCCCGACAACTCAGGTGATCAGAGCGTACGATAATACTAGCAGAGAAGTGATGGGGACCGTCAAGATTCAGACAAAGGTTGGACCTGGACAACACGAGATAGATTTCCATGTCTTGGAGGTTCCCGCAACTTTCAACCTACTTTTGGGCGACCGTGGTTGCACCAGGTGAAGGCCGTCTCGTCCACTCTGCATCAGATGGTGAAATACCCCTATGGAAAGGGAGTAGCCATTGTGTTTGGGAATTCATCGATCCCATCCCCCTCCGGAGGTGTCTACACCAGTCCTAGAAATAGAGCACGGCATGGAGGACGTGTTTATATCAGGATTTACTCTGGCCGAGGCCCGGGTTGTGCAAAACATTATGGCTGTGAATGAAGGTATGTACGTCAGTGCCCAATCCGTCTACCTCATGAACAAGCTACAACACATCCCCGGGATGTGATTAGGAAGGAGCGGCAGGAAAGGAGTCGCAGCTTTGGCCGAAGTGCCACACAACCTGCATACCTTTGGACTGGGTTATCTGCCCACCAAAAGAGGACTGGGTGAGGAAAGGGAAAGAAATGGCTGGAAGAGCCAGAGCAAAGCAGGCTGGGAAGCCATTTGACTTGATGCATAGGCCCATTCAGGGTACCCTGAACGGACGCTTCGTCCGGGAGGGGGAAGACTTTCCGTTTTGCGGCTTCCCAGAACCGTGGATAAACGCGGAGAAGAAGCGCGTGCCCGGTTTTGAGATCTTCTTCGACCTGCAGTTACCCAGGGAGGATGTTGCCGAAGAGCAGACGGACCCATCAGCTGAGGTTGAGCAGTGCAAGACAGTGGATCCTGAGGGCACAGAATTTGAAACGGGGGTAGCGCTGGCATGTCTACTCTCTGATCCTCCGATCGACCATAAGTGCTTGGGGGATAACTCCGAGGTTTCCATGATTGGGGATGAAACGGCCGTGAGCCAACCAGCAGCTATCTTGGATGCATCTATCGCACCCTCTCTCACTTGGCAATACGAGGAGGGATTTTTGTCCAGCAGCACCGGGTCAGGTAGTGAGCCGGAATCTGATTCCACCGAGTCTTGTGAGTCGGAATCAGGTTCCAGCTCGACTGAGTCTGAGTCTGGTACTCCTGGGGATGTTAACCCGGATGCTACAGTCCTGTCTAGGTCGTCTTTTTCCTTTTCATTTGAGTCTGTTGTAAATGAATCGGACGATTTGGATGTGCCTAATGAGAATCAAGCAACCGTGGTTTCTGAGTACTTTTCTGTGCCCTTAATTTATTGCATTAATTCAGACTTTCAAAATTTTGAAAACGACGAGGACGAAGTTCCTCCGGTTTTGCAACGATTAATTGAGCAGGAGCAGGAGAGATTTGTTAAACCCCTAGTGGACGAAATCACTACCGTGAACATTGGTACTGAGGAGGACCCGCGGCTGGTCCAGATCGGGTCCACGTTGTCTTCGGAGGAACGCGAGCGCTTAGTCGCTTTATTAAAAGATTTCAAAGATGTTTTCGCGTGGTCCTACGAAGACATGCCTGGAATCGATCCTGAGATTGTACAGCATCGGATCCCCGTTGACCCCGAGGCCCGACCAGTCAAACAAAAACTCAGAAGGATCCGCCCGGACTGGGCTCTCAAGATTAAGGAAGAGGTCACCAAGCAAATCGACGCAGGCTTCCTGCTGGTATCTGAATATCCGACTTGGTTGGCCAACATTGTTCGGTGCCAAAGAAGGATGGCAGGATCCGGGTATGTGTGGACTTCAGGGATTTGAACAGAGCTAGTCCGAATGACGACTTCCCCTTGCCGCACATCGATGAGTTGCTAGATTTCACAGTAGGGCACGCATTGCTCTCATTCATGGATGGCTTCTCAGGCTACAACCAGATAGTAATGGCACCAGAAGACAGGAAAAGACTGCATTCACCACCCCGTGGGGGACATACTGCTATAGAGTCATGCCGTTTGGGTTGAAGAATGCTGGAGTTACTTATCAACGGGCCGCGACCACAATATTACATGATATGATCCACAAGGAGGTTGAGGTGTACGTGGACGACATGATTGTCAAGTCCAAGGAAAGAGAGGGCCACTACACTGCCTTGCATAAGTTCTTTCAAAGGATCAGGGAATTCCGGTTGCGACTGAACCCTCAAAAGTGTACATTTGGTGTTACAGCGGGAAAAATGCTGGGGTTTCTGATTACACAAAGGGGCATCGAAGTCGACCCTTCCAAAATCAAGGCCATCCTAGAAATGCCCCCACCAAGGACTGAAAAGGAGGTGAGAGGCTTTCTGGGTAAAGTGCAATTCATAAGACGGTTTATCTCAAAATTAACCTTGACTTGTGAACCACTTTTTGGTCTCCTGAAGAAAGGCAAGAAATTTCAATGGGACGGCCGATGTCAAGCAGCGTTTGAGCAGATCAAAGAATATCTACAGAACCCGCCCGTTTTATCACCACCAGAACCAGGGAAACCATTGATTTTGTACCTATCAGTGACTGAGACCACAATGGGCTGTATGCTTGCACAAGAGTCTGAAGACAGGGTGGAGAGAGCCATCTACTATCTGAGCAAGAAGATGCTAGAGTATGAGACTCGGTACACACCACTGGAGAAGGCTTGCTTAGCTTTGGTATGGGCTACCAGGAAGCTGCGGCACTACTTGTTAGCTCACTTCGTAATGTTGGTTTCACGTCTCGATCCCATCAAATATCTTTTCGAGAAACCAGCACTTACGGGTAGGCTAGCTCGTTGGTTGCTGTTGCTCTCCGAATTTGATTTGAAGTATGTCACACGCAAGTCAGTCAAAGGAAGAGCAGTAGCAGAGTTCCTTGCCGACCATCCGGTTGAGGGGGATGAAGCAGTTGAATACTTGTTCCCAGATGAAGCCATTTTGCATATCGACGACGAAGCTTGGACGATGTACTTTGACGGAGCGTCAAATCAACATGGGTATGGGATAGGAGTGTTGCTGATAGCACCCGATAATTCCCGTATTCCTCTAGCCTTCAAACTCCGATTCAAAGTCTCGAACAACGAAGCAGAATATGAGGCATGCATTGCCGGCCTAGAAGCGGCCCTAGAACTAGGGGCAAGACGATTGGACGTCATTGGGGATTCGAACCTCGTTGTGTCTCAAGCGAAAGGAGATTGGAAAGTAAAAGAGGAAAAGATGATGATGTATCACCAGACCTTGGATTTGCTGATTCCTCGGTTTGAGAAGCTAAGTTTTACTCATCTACTAAGAGAGAACAACAGGTTCGTAGATTCTTTAGCAACTCTATCTTCCATGATAGACATCCCGTGTGGAGTCCGGATGCGTCCGGTCATCATTGACCAGAAATTTGCACCAGCCTATGAGTCGATTGCAGCCATAGATGAAGTTCAGGACGAACACCCTTGGTATTACGACATTTGGAATTTCTTGGAGAAGGAAACGTATCCGCCATGGGTAAATGCCAAAGACAAAAGGGCAATAAGAAGATTGGCCGTTCAGTTCATCATCTGTGGGGATAAACTGTATAAACGAGGTCATCTGGGAATGCATAAACTGTGTGTTGATGCCGAAGAGTCGAAGCGCCTAATGGAAGCCATCCATGGAGGAGAATGTGGAGCACATATGAATGGGGTAATGTTGGCACGGAAGATCCTCAGACAGGGTTATTACTGGTCCACCATGGAGGAGGATTGTATCAGTTTCGTCCGGCGATGCCACAAGTGTCAAATTCATGCGAATCGCATGAACATCCCGCCGACAAAGTTGTACAATATGACTTCACCATGGCCATTTTCAGTCTGGGGAATTGATGTGATCGGGGCTGTTATGCCAAAGGGGTCGAATGGGCATGAGTTCATCCTGGTTGCGATAGATTATTTTACAAAGTGGGTTGAGGCCCAATCTTACGCGGTGTTGAAGGCTTCGTACGTTGCAAAGTTTATCAGAAACAACATCATCTGTCGCTACGGGGTCCCGAATGAGATAATTTCAGATAACGGTTCCCACTTCAAGAAGGAAGTGATAGACTTGTTGGAAAAATACAACGTGGCTTTTCATAAGTCGTCTACCTATCAGCCGCAAACCAATGGAGCGGTTGAGGCCGCCAACAAGAATATCAAGCGCATACTACAGAAGATGGTGGAAACCTACCGGGACTGGCCAGATAAGCTGCCGTTTGCTCTGTGGGGCTACCGAACTTCGATCAGAACTTCTACCAGGGCGACTCCGTACTCATTGGTTTATGGGATGGAGGCCGTTCTGCCTATTGAGATTGAGGTTCCGTCATTACGAGTGTTGGCCGAGTGTCAAATAGCCGAGGCAGATTGGCAACATAGTAGATTTGAGGAACTCATGCTCTTTGATGAGAGAAGACTGAAAGCACTGTACCACATTCAAGGCTATCAACGCAGAATCGCCCGGGCTTTTAACAAGAAGGTTAAGTCCAGGAATTTAAAGGAAGGAGATTTGGTACTCAAGGACAATCGAGCTCCCATCCACGACCCTAGGGGCAAGTTCAGACCTAATTGGACTGGTCCTTACATTATCAAGTCTATCTGGTCAGGTGGGGCTGTGGTTCTGATGGATCTGGATGGCTTAGAGTTTTCACAACCGATCAACATGGATAAGTTGAAGAAATACTACCCTTGAGAGGCTTGCTAGGCCGAAAACCCGAAAGGGCGACCTAGGCAAAACTTAGAGCACAAAAAATTGAAAAATATAAAAACTGAGCTCGCAAGGTTGAAAACCCGCAAAGGGCGGCCTTGGAAAAAGTTAGAGCGCAAAAGGAGAGTAAAAATACCCGAGCGAACCTAAGCCTGAACTACGTAAGGCTTGATTCCCATCTTTGGGATACGTAGGCAGCTTCATCCTGAAGTTCAGCCATAAACATTTTCCCCGATCAACTTTGTCCATTTTGATCATCTTAGTCATCCTTATCCATCAGCATTCATCGTAATCTCCGGTGCAGTGCTATTCAGACTAGGGGCAACTTTCCGTTGCCAGGAGGTGCTGTGGTATCATTCAGACTAGGGGCAACTTTCCAGTTGCTAGGATCCGGGGTTGTGCATCTCAGTGACAGATCTCAGGCGTGTCCAGTTCTGATCCATATCGAAAATAGTTTTGAAAAGTTTTAATAAAAGTTGACTTTGTTCAAATTAATCTTTTCACAACTAAGACCATTTTTGGACCAAAGCGGAAAATTTTCAGTACCACAACCTTCAATTTCATTGATTTCAAAATAGAGTTCTCCTGCTATTGCATACAATTGAAGTTGCTTTTTATTACACTCATGAAGAAAACTTGAAAGTACTAATAAAGCACTAAATCTGGGGCATAGTCAAATCAGGTGTCCCTGCGCCCCCTCCCAGAGCTAGTCGAAGTCTCCGATGCCGACCTAGGCCCAATCTGTGCCTCCTCATTGAGCCAATCCCAGCACTCATCAGACAAAGTGCAATAGAAAATAGGGGCGGGGGGCAGGAGCTCTCTGGTCCTCTAAGCCGTAGTATGTCGGGCAAGGTGTGCACCTCGGATCGGGAAGGCGACCGGATACTCTATCCCCTCCAGAGGGCAAGTCTGATCATGGCCGAGCTGGCGCAGAATGCGGAATGGGAAATAGAATACACAATGGGTCAGGCCAATCAACCGGATCCCAGTATCCTGGAACATGCTATAGCTCATCGCCGGAAGGTTAAGCCAAGGACAACGCCAAGCAATGCGTTCAGCTGACAAATTGCACATCCATTCAACCCACCATCCCTTATCAAGGGCGTCAACCAGGCGTTGTCGAAAGAAGTAGCCGCGGGCTGAGTAAGCAGGGCAAGAGTCCACAACTTGCAATTTATCCATCAACCATATCTGGGGAGGAATGAAAAATAAGAGAATAAAGAATAGAGAGATGTGCGATGAGAGAAAAGTAAGATGAGGGTTTTGTGAGAAAAACCGAGCCTAAGGGCCGAGCGATGTGAGCAAATATATATGTGAGCTTGGGTGGGAAACATTACCTGCAACAGTAGTGGACTCCCCGCAAACCTGGTTGTATCCTGGCGGTAGAAGACATCCAAACCCAGCAGTGTCTCAGCCAATGTCATGGTGATACAGCTCTTTCTTTCCCTCAAGCCTTGAGCGACTTCAATCAAACGGATGTTAGCTCCCCCGGAGCCCGAGACAAACAGAAAATGAGATAGCATGCACAAGCAGAGGGCATGTTGTCGAAAACCTTGCCGATAATGGTCGCCGCGGTCACCAGCATCGGAGAATCAGTAAATCAGGCTCGGGATATCCAACATCCCGTTACAAATCAGGGATCGAGCATCATGTGCGTTGAGACCGCACATCCGCCCCAAAGCTTGGGCATAACCAAAACGAGACTAAGGCAAGATCTCTTCTGAGTGTTCAGACTCCATCAAAACTTGAAAATCTTCAAAAGTAGGACATACCTCTTGCCTTCCGAAGCTGAAAACGTGCGTCACCGGGTTCCAAAATCTCGCCGCCGCATGGAGAAAAGGAAGGTGCAGTGGAGTCCGGCCCAGCGTGAATAGTGCATTCAAACCGAAACCCCGGAAGTTCAACTTTTCCGAGCCATCTAAAGAAGAGATCCAAGATGTGAGATTTTCTGCGAGAAATGCCTCCATTTTTGTGCAAAGCAGTGATGAAATGAATGAGTTCCAAAGTTGGAGCTTTATAGGGGAGGGGGGTAAAACACTATTCGAGGACAAGTGTCAGAATTCTAGGAGTTGCAGGAAAGGTGGCCGGTCGGCCATCTATTCTAGCAGGCCGGCCATCTTTGTTTCAAAAACTGGCCGGCCAGCCACCTTTCAGTCCCCAGATGCAAAATGTGGCCGGCCATGCATTGGTCCTGTTTTGCCTTCCGGAAGGAAGTTTGAGGCACTTTCACGCATCAGGAACGTTGGAGGCCTTCATTTTTCTCAGTTTCGGATGTGTCCCAGCACCCAGATCGTCCGAAGTACGCTGTGTTGTATTTTGCTTATCGAGTTGTCGCTTTGTTTATCGAGTTGTAAGTTTTGTCGAGCTATCGCATTTGGTGTTTTGAGTCGTTACTCTTTGTTTACGCAATTTTGTTAAGTCTTGTTTATCGAGTTGTTAACATTGTTGTATTTTGCTTATCGAGTTGTAAACTTGATGAGATTCTGTTATTTCTTAGTGAGTCGATTTGTTTTAGTTTATTGCGTCGGTTCATTACCTGACCTGGTAAATACACAAGGCACATTTCCATTCAATTCCATTTTTGTGCAAAATGATGCGATGCGATGCTGAGAATTTAACACAAACACTTTTTCAAAAGCTGTTTCATTCCGTCATCTTTTACAACAAAATAAAGGTACAAGTTTTACAGAAAATAAAACTGCCTGACAAAATGCAAGGTGCTACAAACTACTAGCAAAAAGTAAAATAAAGCAGGAAACAGCATCAATATCCTCGGGAGCGGGAATGAGGAGGCCCCCTCATCCTCTTCTGCGGGACAACCTCTGCACCATCATCACCATCCGGGTCGGAGCTGTCATCCTCAGGATCCCCCTCAGCCTCGCCCCCACTCCCGAAACCAAGGCCGGAGCCCCCCTCCTCAGTAGATGTCTCTGACTCACGATCTGCGGCCTCCTCCTCCTCCTCCTCATCAGGCTCTGCCTCTATAACATGTGCCCTACGTCTGCGAGACGACCCCGCTCCTCGAGCTCCTCGGAAAGGCCTAGATGGCCCTGCTCCCTGAGAAGGCCTGGATGGCCCAGCTCCTCGAAAGGGCCCAGATGGCCCAGCACCTCGACCTCTCTGAGAAGGCCCGGGTGGCCCGGCCTGCGGTGGAGCATATACCGGAGGCATCTGAAAGTGAAAAGTTCAATACATCTGTTCAAATATGAGAATCAGATGCAAGTACAGTATGAGAATGGGGTGTGTGTCAGATGTGCTCTACACAAACAGCCTATCAATGCAGTAGAATGTTCAAAATCAGCATATCATCAGGAGTATGATAAATACCAGAAAACTAAAGAGTACCTGGAAGCCCATGATAGACAACTGCGCCTCTCTACGCAGGACCATCCCCTCAAGTGAGGCCACCATCTCGAGCACTTGATCCATATACTCCCGGGATGGCTACAAATACAAGCTCAAATCATCAAATAAATAAGCAACTGCCAAAGTGTCTGTGTGATAAGTGAAAAATGATGGAACATACCGGTGGTGAGTCAGGATCACTGACATATCTGTGACCAGGCATCGGAGGCTCTATAGGGATCGGAATCGGAGAAGTAGTCCCATACTGCCACCCCATCAACTCGGTCGGCATGTCTGGCCACCCAGGATGATGAAGAGTCGGAGGGATCGGAGGAATGAATCCGCGCCCACCTCGAGACGTACCAGCCCTGCTGGAGGAGGGGATATCCGTAGCACGAGCCCGACTCGAAGATGGTACATCAGTGGGCCTCAGTGGCGGAGCGCGCACTCCTGTCAAGGAAGGCATCAGATATGTGTGACGATAAGTGGCGTAGTCTTCCTCTGTAAGATGTAGCAAAGCGTCGGTGCCCTGCATAGCGCTAATGACCTCCTGGGTAGAGAGCCTATCAGCAGTCCGCATAGTGGCTGGAGGTGCTGCAGGAGGGTCCTGAGAAATGTATCCCCACACCTGACGCAGAAAGCGTTCCCCCAGGAACCATGCTCTACCAACCGGTCCCTCGAGCAGGATCCTGTACTGGGAGGTGCCTGATCCTCCGGCATACTGGAATTGGAGACCATCGCCCAAGATCGCCCAGGGCTGCCACGTAATCTGCGGATAACCAGTGCATGAACCAATCAAAAATCGGGAATATACAAGGCAGATCAAAGATGAAAGCAGAAAGGAACTGAGAGTTCTGAAATACCTCTATCGTCCGCACAGTGTCAAAGTACTGTCGCAGATAGAAGAGAGTCTCGCGAGGTCTCGGTCGGTGCTGGCCTTCGAATACCAAGGAATACGGGGTCATAAGGGGCCCTGCCACCTCCATCTCTGGGGCTAATGTCGGAAAATATACATAGACCCATAACTGTGGAAAACAGTGCAGAATGTGAATACAAAATGCTGAGTGCAAAATACAGGATGTAAAGCGCGCCGTGTGTGCAATGAACAAGTAATGAGGAGCAGAAATGTAAATCAAGAGGACATAACGTACCTCCCAGGCTCTCCAATAGCCGCCGAGTAAGTCTCCCTGCCCGCGGGAGGTAGCGCTCATGTAGCAATAGAGGGTAGCCAGGCCGGCGCCACCCCAGTCGTAACGACTGACCTGTGATAGGTCCACTAGGGCACTCAAAAGATACAACCCGACAGTGTTCCCCCTATCAGCAAACAGAGTGGTGCCAAAGAGGAACATAAGGAAACCGCGGGCGTACTGCTCAGCCTCCTCAGGAGACTCAGGCTCCATCTCCGGCCTCCGAAAACGGGAAGAGAACCAGGTGTATCTGACTCTCCCAGAAGCTCTGTCCACGGGTGGGCGGGCCCCCAATAGATGTAACCAAGCAGCCTCCCACTCGCCCATATCCTCGTCGAAAGGAATGGGCCAACCTCCTATGTCTAGGCCGGTAAGTACAGCAAAGTCAAGCGGGGTCATAGTCAAATCCCCGGTGGCAGGAAAGTGGAAGGAATTGGTGGTGTCCCACCATCTCTCCACCAAAGCGGCTAACAGTGTCCTACTGGCAGGACAATGTGATAACCCTACGCAGAAGGCCCCGAACCCTGCTAGATCAACTAAATCCTGGACAGCCTCCGGAAGCTCCGTGTACCACTCTCTCGCAGCAGTGGAGCCATATCCTCGCACCGTACGAGAGCCAACCTGCATTCAGAATGAATGCATGTGTCAGAATCAAATGAATGAGCTGTGTGCAAATCAAATGAATACATGTGTCAGAATCAAATGAATACATGTGTCAGAATCAAATGAATGCATGTGTCAGAATCAAATGAATGCATGTGTCAGAATGAAATGAATGAGCTGTGTGCAAATGAAATGAATGAGCTGTGTGCAAATGAAATGAATGAGTTGTGTTCAGTGGGCTGCGTGTTCACTTCAATTTGGGCTGCGTGTTCAAATTTCAAAGTCAGTGGGCTGCGTGTTCACTTCAATCTGGGCTGCGTGTTCAGAAATTCATTATTTGGGCTGCGTGTTCAAATTTCAAAGTTAGTGGGCTGCGTGTTCACTTCAATCTGGGCTGCGTGTTCAGAAATTCACTTCAATTTGGGCTGTGTGTTCAAATTTCAAAGTCAGTGGGCTGCGTGTTCACTTCAATCTGGGCTACGTGTTCAGAAATTCATTATTTGGGCTGTGTGTTCAAATTTCAAAGTCAGTGGGCTGCGTGTTCACTTCAATCTGGGCTGCGTGTTCAGAAATTCATTATTTGGGCGGCGTGTTCAAATTTCAAAGTCAGTGGGCTGCATGTTCACTTCAATCTGAGCTGCGTGTTCAGAAATTCATTATTTGGGCTGCGTGTTCAAATTTCAAAGGCAGTGGGCTGCGTGTTCACTTCAATCTGGGCTGCGTGTTCAGAAATTCATTATTTGGGCTGCGTGTTCAAATTTCAAAGTCAGTGGACTGCGTGTTCACTTCAATCTGGGCTGCGTGTTCAGAAAATCAGAGTTTAGGGCTGCGTGTTCTACTCTAAATCAGTGTGGGCTGTGTGTTCACTTCAATCTGGGCTGCGTGTTCAGAAAATCAGAGTTTAGGGCTGCGTGTTCTACTCTAAATCAGTGTGGGCTGTGTGTTCACTTCAATCTGGGCTGCGTGTTCAAAAAATTAGAGTTTAGGGCTGCGTGTTCTACTCTCAATCAGTGTGGGCTGTGTGTTCACTTCAATCTGGGCTGCGTGTTCAGAAAATCAGAGTTTAGGGCTGCGTGTTCTACTCTCAATCAGTGTGGGCTGTGTGTTCACTTCAATCTGGGCTGTGTGTTCAGAAGATTTGAGTTAGGGCTGCGTGTTCTACTCTAAATCAGCGTGGGCTGTGTGTTCACTTCAATCTGGGCTGCGTGTTCAGAAAATCAGAGTTTAGGGCTGCGTGTTCTACTCTCAATCAGTGTGGGCTGTGTGTTCACTTCAATCTGGGCTGCGTGTTCAGAAAATTTGAGTTAGGGCTGCGTGTTCTACTCTAAATCAGTGTGGGCTGTGTGTTCACCATCAACTTGGACTGCGTGTTCAGAAAATCAGAGTTTAGGGCTGCGTGTTCTACTCTCAATCAGTGTGGGCTGTGTGTTCACCATCAACTTGGACTGTGTGTTCAGAAAATTTGAGTTAGGGCTACGTGTCCTACTCTTAATCAGTGTGGGCTGTGTGTTCACCATCAACTTGGGACTGCGTGTTCTACTCTTAATTAGTGTGGGCTGTGTGTTCACCATCAACTCGGGACTGCGTGTTCTACTCTCAGTCAGTGTGGGCTGTGTGTTCACCATCAACTTGGACTGCGTGTTCAGAAAATCAGAGTTTGGGACTGTGTGTTCTACTCTTAGTCAGTGTGTGCCATGTGTTCGCCTTCAAATTCAGGCTGTGTGTTCGACAAATCAGTGTTTGAGCCATGTGTTCAAATTCTTAACTAATGTGTGCCGTGCGTTCACAATCAATTAATGAGCCTAGTGTTCAGAAGTTCAAGTGTTCAAGTCACATGTTCAGAATGCAAGCAAAGTACTATGTCATAAGCTAAACTGTGTGTTCAAGCGTGGCAAAGGTACGAAAAGCATGAAAAATGCAGAAAATGGCGTAAAATACCTCTCGTGCCTCGTAAGAGAGGTGATGCTCTGGCTCTCGCAGAAGTAGATCTCCGGGTACCCGATCATTGAAGTCGGTAAAATGACGAAAAATAGCCCGCGGAAGAATGTGTACCGATGGGGCATATCTCTCGGGAATAAAAGGGCGGACCCTCGGGGGTAGCGTCATCGCATCAAAATCATCCCCAGCATCTGGAGGGCCTCCACCATGAGGGAAATTACCTGCCATTTCGAAAAATCTGCAAAAGGAGCGAAAAATGAGCAAAATGAGCCAAAATTGGAAAAAGTCAACAAAAGTCAACTCTCGGAAAATGAAAAAGTCAACAAAAGTCAACTCCCGAGAAAATCTTCCAAATATTGAGACAAACTTACCTCAAGTGGTGAAAATGAGAAAAGAAGCCCCGAAATCAAAATTTAATCGGTCCAAAGTGCTTAAAATCGAATGTTTTCGCGAAAACAACTTGCGTGGGAGGCTGAAAAGCACGTATAAAGTGCAGATCTGAAGGAAAAAATGGTTTGGGAGGCAAGAGGAGAAGTTTTCGCAGCTGTGGGTGTGAGCTCAAAGTGAATGGATGAGAGAATATAAAGAAAATGAGGCGAAAAGACAAAACTGCCTCCTGTTTTGGGCAGGTGGCCAGCCGGCCACCTTTCCTAGCTGGCCGGCCATTTGCTTTATGAAACCTGGCCGGTGGCCTCCCCTTGGGCAACCACCTGGCCGGTGGTGATCCCCCCTTGCTCCCCTAGCTCTCTGCAAATTTTGAGGAAGATCGGAGTTCCCGGGACCTGAAAAAGTTCAAGAAAAGTGCACTTTCTGGCGCGAAATCGCTCCGCCGGAACTTCAGTTGCAATTTCTGACATGTGTCTCATCATCATTCACCGGAATCAAGGTGTATCCTTTTTGAACATGTTGTAACCTCTCCGGGAGGTGAACCAGAGGCCGCAATCGAGTCACCTTCGCCGAAATGCGCGTTTCTTTACTCGTTGTTTCGCAACAAACGAGCACCCTGATTTATGCTCGTTTTGCATTATTGTGCACATAACTTGCATTCTCATGAGCATTTTGCATTGTCATGCATGTTTTCTTGGTGTACCATACCTCTGTGCTCGAGCATGCGTTGTCACGCACGTTCCTTTCTCGCCTTGCGCTCGCCTTGCGATGCATTCACCCGTCGACACTGCGTGTGTCAAACTTTCGGAATCACAGAAATCACATTGAATATATGTTGTTAGCATATTGTTCTTGTTGAATTTCTCTCTTTTGCAGGCACGATATTGTATGTACGGTTCATTTGAGGCTGGTGCGACCAGACGAATCGCACAGGTATCGTATCTTCTCCGTGTGAGACGCGACGAGAATTGAATAATTCTCCGCATTCCCAACTGCATGAAATGTAGTTGTTGCTTTGCATTCTTGCTTAAAACTGTTGCATCTATTTGCGAATACTTGCTTCATTACAGCTTGCTGCATTTGCATGATCATTGAGTTACATCTGGCTCTGTGCATATCGCTTTGCATTTTGCCCCCTTGCCTGCGGGCACGCCTACGGGCACATATCTCTGTGCATCTTGTATGATTGTCTAAGTCTTCGGCCTTGTCAAAAATGGGTCGTCTCTGGGCTTTGACATTCACTCCCGTCACTTGTGACTTCCGAGTTCTGTCAAAGAGGGGCAACTGTAGACACCCCATTTTTGACCGACCTTAAGACTCAGACGTCACCGATTGAGCGCTCGGTGATGTTGCATATTGTGCTCGTTCAGAAGTCTCAGAGTCGCGGCCGTGAGCCCTGCCTCCGGACTTCCGAACCCTTTTCTGTGCCTTGCCTCGGTTTGCAAGCCAGGCTCGGTTTTCTCTGTTTTTCTTCGTGAGGGGAGGAAGAGGTCCAGTAGACCATCTCTCAGTGGCCGTGTGCTACATTTCGTGGCCGTAGGCCATTTTGCCCATTTCGGAGCCCGGTTCTCGGTTTTCGGAGCCGTCAGGCCGTGTGCCTCAGTTCGGGACCGCCTAACCATCTCCGATTCCTCCGGTTTTTGGCATGCATCTCATTTACTCCCTTTCGAGGGACACTGGGGCCTGAGAGACCCACTTCGTGGCCGAATGCCACTTTCGGTGCTTAACGGCCTATTTTCGGGACCCCGAACTGCGTGTTTTGGCCCCCGAGCATTCGTTTTGCATCGGTTTTTGTTCATTTTTGGCAGGTAACTCTGTTTTATCACCAGGAAGGTCACTGAAGGGTGGGAGGCCATCAATTGTCTCAGCAACCAGTTATGCTTCTCCAGCGCCCTCCGACGCCCGTTTTTCTCACTTCCGAGCCAATGTTGACCACCCTAGGGCCACTCTCTTTAACCCAAAACCACATATTTGTGTTGTACAGACATGGGAGGACCCTAATATCACATGGCCGGCCAGAAATTCCACCTGACCCTTTTGAACCCCTCCTAAAAATGGCTTGTTCTCTCTCCTGTTTTAGAGTTGCCAATTTTGAACTACATGGCTGTGTTGAGGGCACATGGGAGGACACCTTTCTCTGGTGGCCGGCCAGAAAATCAGCTTGAACCTTTTGACCCCTAGCCGGCCGGCCGGCCATGGGGGGTGGCCGGCCGGCCACCTGCAACAAAAATGCCAGGCCGGCCTGCTTCTTCAGGTTGAGTACATTCCAGCTGTGCCTTGGTTTTCCCCCAAAAATATCTCTATCCGGGGGACCCTTTTGGAGGGAAATAAGGGCTCATTTCCCTCCACTTTTGCCTTGATTCTCCTCTCCCTCTCTTGTCTATATAGAGGGCCTCCCAACTCTAGAGAAATGTTACAAAAATTGTTTTGAGCATATACATACATATCATTCCATTTCCTTCAAGTTTAGGCTCCATTTCTTCATCATCTTCAAGCTCTACCATCACCACTCCATTCCAACAGCAAAGGGAGGAATTCTAGCAGCTTAGAGTCATCAAATTTGGTCCAAGAAGTAGTCAAAGTATTGGTCTTCAAGGGTAAGTAGACTTTCCCCCTTTTGTAGCCCATTTTTGCACCAATTTCTTGGCCCATTTGCTTACTGTTTTGGGCTCCAACCCTAACTGAAAGGGTCATTCTTTTGAGCCATTCTTCATGTTTGTTTAAGGGCTCAACCCTGTTTGAGCCCCCCATTTGGTACTTGCTTCAATACCTCTTTGTATGCCATTATTTTGCATGGTATTTCTAGCCTACTTGTGATCTATTTTTGAGCATGATATAAACTGTGGTTAGGCCTATTTTGGGCCCCTCTACAACATTGTAGAAGGGCTCAATACTGTTGGGGGCGTCCATGTAGCACTTACCATTATACCCCTCTTTGGCCCCCATTTTTGCATGCTTTGTGAGCTTACCTTGCCTTTGTTTTTAGGCCATGATCAGAACTGAAAGTAGTCATTTTTTGACCTTCTTGACATGATTTATTAAGGGTCTTTGGCTGTTTGGTGTTTATTTTGTATACCTCATGTTATAGCCTCTTCTGAGCCTCATCTTGCATGACATTTTGAGCATATTTGTATACTGATTTTGGGGCTGTCATAAACTGTAAATGTTCATATTTTTGGTCCCTCTTCAGTGTTGTAGAAGGGTATTTTGTTGTTTGGGCTTTGCATTTACCATCTCCTTCAATACCCCTCTCTTGGCCCCTATTTTTGCATGCCATTGTTGCCCTATCTATGCTTGCTGTTCGGCCATGTTTTAGACTGAAAAATACTTATTTTGGGGCTGCCTTGCTACTGTATTTTCATTCCATGTCCATATTGTGCATGCATTGCATAGCTATAGGCCATTTCGGGTGCCTAAATTCGCATTTCGGGACCATTCCTTGCATTTGGTGTCATTTCGCCATCTTTCGGGGCTGTTTTCCCCCATATTTCAGTGCTGAAATTCCATTGGCATGTTTGCATATCATTTTCCATGTCATTTCATGCCTTAATGCCATTGCCTCGGTTTGCGTGCCCGTGTGCACGCATTTCGAGGCACTTCACTTTTATCCGACGGCCTCTTATGTGAGTGTGGCTGAGGCTCACTCATGTTATTGTAAGTCCATTTTGCATTCTGTATGCCATTTTAGTCTCATTGCATCGTGTATGCCATTGCCTCGGTTTGCGTGCCCGTGTGCACGCATTTCGAGGCATCTCATTTTCATCCATCGGCCTCTTATGTGAGTGTGGCTGAGGTCCACTCATGTTAGTGTAAGTCCATTTTGCATTCTGTATGCCATTTTAGTCTCATTGTATCATGTATGCCATTGCCTCGGTTTGCGTGCCCGTGTGCACGCATTTCGAGGCATCTCATTTTTCATCTCTCGGCCTCTTATGTGAGTGTGGCTGAGGCTCTCTCATGTTAGTGTAAGCCCATATTGTATTGTTTATGTCATTTTAGCATCATTGCATTCCGTACGCCATTGTCTCGGTTTGCGTGCCCGTGTGCACGCATTTCGAGGCACTTCACTTTTATCCGACGGCCTCTTATGTGAGTGTGGCTGAGGTCCACTCATGTTAGTGTAAGTCCAATTGCATTGCGTATGCCATTTTATGCCTTAGGATCATTTCCTCGGTTTGCGTGCCCGTGTGCACGCATTCCGAGACATCTCATTTTCATAGCATTGTGTACGTTAGGATTGTATCTTAGTTGCATTTCATACATATCATGCATATTGCATTGTGTTCGGGATAGGAGTTAGCCCGGGCACGGGAAACGAGGTGCGTTTCGTACTCCGAGTGACGGAATGGGTCTTAATTCCCCAGTCACCGACACTCCGGATTATCCATGATGGAGTTAGGTCTAGTTGTATTTCCATGAACATTCATTCTATATTGAATTGTGCAATTCGGCTCCTCGGCCATCATGCATCGATATGCGTGATTGGTGGCACGAGGATCGAGGCATGCATATATCTGTGAAATATATTGCTATGCCCCTTTCCTGCTCTCTGTTGCAGCAAAATAAAAAATCAGCGGTCTTCCGAAGCTTGGCGCGCTTTTCGAGAAACATTGCGAAACAGAGGCTAATTGGGGCATTCCAGTGGATTTTCGCGCAAGGCAGCCCAAACATACATCGTCCATCAGAAGCAAGGCCGTCCCTGGCTTGCATGCTAGTTTACAGTTTTTCTTAGTTAATTTGTTAATTAATTAGAAATTTGTATATTATTCGGACTGTAATATTTGGACTGTAATATTCTTTCATCTGGGACTGTATATTCTTTTGGACCCTCTGCGCGAGGGCATAATTGTAATAAGTGTGGGTGAGTGTGATGTATGTCTTTCAACCCCACGTCTTTCTTCCCTTTTATTTACCCGCTTATGATGGTTAGATTAGGGCATATTTCAATTAGCATACAGTATGACAGCATGTTTGCATCATTCATCTGTTTTGCATGCACCGGGCTCGGCGCATCATACAAACTGCATTTGTATTTCAATTCTAAATTGAATACGTGTTAGTTGTAGCATTCCATATGCCATGTTTAGAATAACCGAGCCTGCTATAGTTGCATTTTTGCATGTGTTGCATTAGACATCTCAGCATATTTAGGATCATGCATGATTTCTAATGAGCTTTTGTTTTGGATTGGAGTACTCGGTGAGTCTTTATGCTTTAGCATCCTTGCATGCGTGTGAGTGACTGCCATGATAGCATGCTTGCCATGAGGCTATTTGCTTATGTGATATAACTGCCTTGAATGCCTGTGGGTGAAGGTTGGGTTATCTGGATTGGAATAATGCATTGATTGTTTGTTCTAAGCCCACTAGATTGTGGCAACACCATGTTTTCTAAGCCCACCTGAGGGTGGCAAAATCTGCATTTTAAGCCTACCTGCGGGTAGCAAACCATCTTTCAAACAAACATGAAATGTTTTGTTCCAATTCAGGCGATTCAGTCTATACTTGTATGCTGTGCGCATCACATAGTAACCTAGGCTAATAACCGGATAAGAACATACGATGTTTTCAAAAATAGATATCATGGTTAGTAGAGGCCGGTCTTTGACCGGGCGAGCGGGGGTGCTCACGAAGTGACCTTCCCCAATCGTACCCAAGTTCCCGAGCCGAGACAACTTTGGTGATGACGGACACGTGGCCTTTGGCACCGAGTCAGGGTTTCCTAAATTTCCCATTATAAAATATTTAGGTGGCGACTCTGTATCTGGCAAAGCAGTCCATGTTTGGCACTTCTTTCAAAAAAAATCTGTTTTCAAAACGATTTGCCGGATTTGGACTCTTTGGTTCAAGATTGAGAACCGTGACATTTGAGTCCTTCGAACTGTAGTAGACCCAATATCGAACCAGAAACGGGAGGGAGTCGCACCCTCCCTGGGATGCGTTCGGGGACGTCTACAGCTACTGATAGGATATCACTCCATATCCTTGAGCTATTACAATCAACCACATGAAAAGGAAACCATCTCCCACCTTCAGTCCCATACCTGCTGCAAATCAAGATCTTCCGCAGTGCATCATCTTCAGCCCCAAACCTCCACCACCACTTTGCCAATAGACTATCATTTACTGCTTTAATGTCCCTAATACCCAATCCTCCAAGATTTTTGCTCACTGTTGCTTCTTTCCACTTCACTAAGTGTTATTTCCTCTCTAGATCAGTGTCACCCCAAAGGAATGCTGATTGTATGTTATCAATCTCCTTTGCTATTCCTTGAGGCATCTTAAATAAGGTCGTGTAATAAACTGGCAGGTTGGAGAGCACAAACTTAATTAGAGTCACTCTACCAGCAAATGAGAGCACTCTTCTCTTTCATCCAGCTAATTTTGCCTTGAACTTGTCCACCACAGGTTTTCAAATTTTCTGTCTTCTAGGATTAGCCCCTAAAGGCATACCCAAGTACTTAAAAGGAAGTTGTTGACTTATGCAATTTAATCTTGAAGCAAAATCAGCAACCGTAGCCTCATCAATTCCCACTTCACTGACAGCACTCTTATGATAATTGATCTTCAGTCCAGATGCTACTTCAAAACATCTTACAATTCTCTTCACATTTGAAACTCCCACCCAATCTGCCTCACAAAATAAGACTGTGTCATCAGCAAATTGTAGATGGGATAACTTCAATCCTTCATTGCCAATAATGACCCTTTTTATTAGTCCTAGTTCTCTGGCTCTTGATAACAACATATTTAGCCATTTAGCTATGATAATGAACAAAAATGGTGAGAAAGGATCCTCTTGCCTCAACCCTTTTTGGGGACATACTTACTCAGATGGAGAGCCATTAACTAGGAATGATACTCTAGCTGAACCTAAACAAGTCCTCATCCATTCCACTCACTTGGTCTCAAACCCAAACTTTCCCAACATATCAAACAGGAAGCTCCAATTTACTATATCATATGCTTTTTCAAAATCAAGTTTCAAAATTAGTCCACTTTTCTTGGATCTTTTCCACCAGTCTACCACTTCATTTGCTACTAATATCCCATCCAGTATGCTTCTCCCACTTAGGAATGCAGATTGTGTTGAGCTAATGATACTTGGTAACACTTGTTTTAATCTATTAGCTATGACTTTTGATAGGATCTTGTACATGGAATTTATGAGACTGATTGGCCTAAAATCTTGGATACTTGTTGGGTTGTCCTTCTTGGGGATTAATGATACGAAGGAAGCATTCAGGCCCTTCACTAACCTCCCATTCACATGAAATTCTGCCATGAATTTGAGAAAATCATCATTCATTATCCTCCACCCCTTTTGGATGCAAATCAAATTAAATCCATTAGGCCCAGGGGTTTTATTCCCATCACACTCCTTAATGGCAGCCCGTATTTCTGATTCAGAAAATTCTTTCACTATCAACTCAGCTTGATAAAGTTCAATTGACCTAAAAGCTCCACCAATCTTTGGTCTAAACTTTCAATTTTCTGCAAACGCCTCACCAAAATACCTTGCAATTTCCCATTTCATTTCTATAGGTTTGTTGTAAGAAGTACCCTTGATGATGATGGAATCCATCAGGCTTCTACTTAGCCTCTTTGTAGCCATGATATGGAAATACCTAGTATTTCTATCTCCTTTTAAAGCCCAGTTTACTCTGGATTTCTGCACCCAAAAGCATTCTTTCATTTTTCTTAGCTTCCAAATCTCCCCTTTAACCTCTCTTCTTCTTGATAATTCAACATTATTCAAAGGCCTTACCTCAGCATCCAAATCTAATGCATGCATTGCATGCTCTGCCTCTTTAAGCTTGTAGTCAATATTCCCAAATACTTGATTGTTCCATACTTTCAGTACTTCCTTCAAGGATTTCAGTTTAACCTTTAGTCTGTATCCTGGCCATCCATCCACCTGAGTACTGTCCCAAACTGATTTTACCTTATTCATGAATGTGGGGTGGAGAACCCAAGCATTGAGGAATCTGGGTGTGCTTGATTGGACGGACTGGATAAAGAGGGATTAGAATCCATCGGACTTGAGTCCTGAGATTGTGAATCCCCCAGACTATTTGGTTGGATTGAATATGTATCCTGTGTTTGTTTTTTCATGGGATTAGATGTCTGGAAATGACTATTTTTAGTGAATCCAATGTTTGGTTGGACGGACTGGATAGGATAAATGAACAAAAGTCTATTTTACCATTTTTCAATTTTTACTAAGTAATAGCAATATTAAACATATCTTTAATATTTTAATTATTTTTAGCTAGATTAAATAAAAATTTATTTTATTTTATTTTTTACACAATTAAATAAATTTATTTTTTTAAATTAAATAAATAAATAAATAAAATATCAATAAAAATTTATATTATTTTTTTAATTAAAATTTTAAATAAATTTGTTTTTAAAAATAATAATAATTAAACAACGAAATTAAATAAAACATCTATTAACATTTAAATAATGAAATTAAATAAAATATAAACAAAATTTTAAAACAAAACATCAATAAAATATCTATAAAAAATTATTTAAAAAAAATAAATAAAACATCAATAAAAAATTAAATAAAATTATTTTATTTTTAAATTGAGACATTTAACTTTTATTAAATTTTACTAAATATAATACATAATTAAATAATAGAGGGTCAAAATGGTCATTTCACCACCTAATCCCAACAGTAAATAATCCCCCAAAAATTGTCCCACACCCCGCCTAGGATAGTATAATCCCCCATATGGGGGATAAGGAGTCCGGCCGGACTCCATGTCCGGCGGACTAAAAAAAAAACAAACATCGGATTGGATTTACTGTGCGGATTACAATCCGCACAGTAAATAATCCCCCCCTTATCCCCCTAGATGGACTGGATAAGGAGGGATTAGAATCCATCGAACTTGAGTCCTAGGACTGTGAATCTCCCGAACTATTTGGTTAGATTGGATATGTATCCTGTGTTTGTTTTTTCATGGGATTAGATGTCTGGAAATGACTATTTTTAGTGAATCCAACGTTTGGTTGGACGAACTGGATAGGATAAATGAATAAAAGACTATTTTACCCTTTTTTCAATTGTTTACTAAGTAATAGCAATATTAAACATATCTTTAATATTTTAATTATTTTTAACTAGATTAAATAAAAATTTATTTTATTTTATTTTTTACACAATTAAATAAATTTATTTTTTTTTAAAAATAAATAAATAAATAAAATATCAATAAAAATATATATTATATTTTTTAATTAAAATTTTAAATTAATTTGTTTTTAAAAATAATAATAATCAAACAATGAAATTAAATAAAACATCTATTAAATTTAAATAATGAAATTAAATAAAATATAAACAAAATTTTAAAATAAAACATCAATAAAATATCTATAAAAAATTATTTTAAAAAATTAAATAAATAAAACATCAATAAAAAGTTAAATAAAATTATTTTATTTTTAAATTGAGACATTTAAATTTTATTGAATTTTATTAAATATAATACATAATTAAATAGTAGAGGGTCAAAATGGTCATTTATTTAAAAAAAAAAATGGTCATTTTGACCACCTAATCCCAACAGTTGATAGTCCTCCAAAAACTATCCTATAACCCCCCAGGACACAATAGTCTCCCATATGGGGGATAAGGAGTCCGGCTGGACATGGAGTCCGGCGGACTAAAAAAAAATCAAACGGCGGATAAGGAGCACTATTTGGATTACAATTCAAATAGTGGATAGTCCCCCCCTCTAATCCGGCGAATCAAACACGCCCTAAATGGTTTAGGCCCCCAATCCCTCTCATTCTCCGTTAGTAATATTGGGCAGTGGTCAGATACTAACATTTGATATTTGATTGCCATTTTTAACAAATAATTTATTGCATAGAAACAATTCATTTCAAATCAACAAATCCAAATTCAACGCAAAAAGATGAAGAAGTGTTTGTGCTTCGGATTGGTATTACTGGATTTTTTTTTTTTCAACTCATACTAACTTTTTTTAGTAATTTTTTTGCAGCTAAATTACACTTCCCATCAATTTTTATTTTCTACAAAAACTAATCATAAAAGTGAATTAGAATTTTATGTGTTTATTGATTTGTGTTGTAACTAATTTTACTAAGCATTGATTCATATTGAGAAATATTTAGATAATGCATGATACTAGAGAATGAAAATTTAGTGGGATACGATCTCTTTACAATGACAGATCTGATGAGGTTATTATATAGTAAAAATGAAAGGGAAAAAAAAAAAAAATTAAGAATATATAATGAGAATTGATAGAAAATAAACTGCATTCTTTGTGAATAAGTCAAACTAATGATTCTAATCATAAATTGAAACTCACCAAATGGATCATTTCATTTACTTCAATTTTTCAAATCTGGTTTCTTCCACCCATTTAATAAATAATAAAATCAATATAATATGGAATAACAAATGCACAATGAGTGATGAAAGTGCATATATGGTGTGAGAAGTTTTAGAGAAACAATTATAGAAGTATTTTCTTAAATCAATTTGAATGCATGAACAAAACTTATGTATTAGTATAGTTAACTAAATCTGTATGAACTAGGTTTTTCTAAGGGTATTTTTTGAGATTTTTAGAGCGGCTAGGTTTGCTCTCTCTTTTTTTTTTTTTTCTTTTTCTTTTATATATATCTTTTTATAATTTTTTTCCCCATCACGACGTGGCTACCAATAATGCCGAAGTATGAAAGCAATAAGGTTTAATTTCTTTTTCAATAAGTAATTTGTGCAAACTGGCTGCCAATAATTGCCTACTAAATTGTACAAGCTAGGGCACAATCATGAGAAAAGTAGACAAAAGAACAATCAAGTTGGCAAACAACAAAAGCAAAAACACGGTATGACAATAGTGTGTCTATGTTTGTCTCCGTGTCATTCTCCGTGTCATGGAGATTATGAGAATAATCCATCAACTAATTTTTTTAAGCCCTAACCAATATTAGAACCCTAAATAAGTTTTTTCGCTGAATTGCAAATAGATGATGATAATAATAATAATAATATGACAATTAGCACCATAAATAGGTTTTGTGGTAAGGAAAGTTAATCAGCATAAAAAAAGAAACCTTGCTCTTGTTGAAACTTCGTAATAAAATTCATCATGGTTTGGATAAAGTTGTTCACATTGAACATGAGGCTTTTAATTGGAGTAGATTAGACAGAAAGTTCCCAAAATTATTATTTTGACACTAGACAATCAAAATCCTCCAAATACTTTGATGCCAATGGTTCTGTATCAATCCCCTTATTTCAAGCTCCTCTCTATCACATAATCAGAGTTAGAGAAACTCAATATATGATAGAAAGATTTGGGATAAGGGAATACTCAGACACAAGAGAAATGCAACATGGGATCTAGTATGATTTTTTCCTTAGAACTTTACATGATTCCTTAAATATTTGGCACAAAATTGAAGAAACATTCAACACAAAATTTTTTGCTCTAAGCAGAAATTGCGAAAAACAAACCCATATTTGCTACATACATGATTCCTCCAATATATGGTAATGTTATGGCAAAGGGGAAGATGAGAAAAGCTAAAATAGAACAAAACAAACAAGCAAAAGGATTTTCATTGGGCAATATGCCTATGTCTACCGACAAAGAACAACAAAAGGAGTTTTACTAATGTACATATTTTAATTAGGTGGCTCTCTCTCAAACCCTAACACACAAGATTATCCTTAAACTTAGAGCTCCAAAATAACCCATTACATGTAAGGATCCAAAAGTAACAAACCAAGTCAAAATAGACCTAAATACAAATACCCGAGGGTCTAACCTATCCGCCTTGTGGGTTGCCAACAGGTAATAAGCATCATCTGGATCGAATTGGAGACACACATACAACACATAATTTTGTACAAGCTGAGAAAAACAACAACCAAGTAGTAATTTCACATATGAACAAGAAATGTATGTATCATAGCTTGTAGGGTTTTTGAATTGATGGAGAAAGATGGTGACAGGTACCATAACCTTATAATGCATTTATGGAATTGGGTATTGCATTGAAGGCTGCAGCTTCCTGTATCATTTTGAAGGTCCAAAACAAATATCATGTTGCTTTTGTGGTCCCCTTCTTAAAGAGAATATTGGTTTTCAATTTTCATTTCACAAACCATTGCCATGTACTTTTTCGCTTTTGTTTATCTGTAAGTTCCAATATGAATAATAATATTCTCTGATTAAAAGGAGCACCGATCCTTTATTTATTTTAGATCAATGATATATATATGCAAGTCAAAACCCAAGGTGAGATTTTGATGCAATTAAGTCTCCTTTCCTTTTTTCTACTAAACATTAATTCAAACTTGTTTTTCCAAATGTGTGATATGGATTGTTACTGTAATTTTTGTGGAACAATACAGAAATAAAACCTAACATTAAACTGAAAAATTGGTATAGTTCTTAGTTGTATACTCAATTTGGGTAATTGATGTACAAAACATTGGTCCAATGTATATTAGTTTGTGTGGTGGCAGTTGTGGTGAGTGGTGGTAGTGTGGATCCTGAAGCACTCGACACTAATTAGTGGTGCTAAGTATTGGATCAATGTTTGGAAGAATAAAGCAAATGGAATTAATGCAGACAGTATGTGAATGCAGTAAACAATAGTGAGATATATATTTTAGTGTATAAAAATGATAATATTATTTTTTACTAATATGACCAACAAATAAGTATTACGTGTTAAGGGAACACGATGTAATTATGCTAAACTTGTGGGACTTATTATATTTTTCTAAAACTTGAGAGAGATAGATTAGTTTAATTTATCTATTTTTGGTATTATAATTTTAGATTGTTTTTTTGATGTTTTTCTCTTATAAACTGTATTTTGTCACATATATAATTTAATTTAGTAGTATATAATTTTGGTAGTTATATATAAAAGCAATTTTTTAATTTTAATTTTTATGAATATACAAAGGCCCTATGTTAGGGCTTCAGCTAGGGATCCGTAAACTCAAGGTCGACCATGCACATAACCACCAAAGAGATGAGAATTCTGAGAATGATTGATACGGGTGCCATCTCACTCGCATTTTGGGTTAGCCTAGTGGTCAAGGCGGATTTGGGATAAAGTTGTTAATATTGTACTGAAATAGGTAACGTTTTGTTTATTGGTATAGTACCTACTGGTATTGATACCGTTCTTGTGTTTTGGTTTTTATGTCATTTTAGTCCCTATAATTTTAATTGACTCGATTTTAATATGAATTTATGATTTTGTCTCAATTTAATCTAATTGCTTACAATTGTTTGCATTTTTTAATGAAAAATATGCACATAAGTGACATATATCATGCTTTTCAAGGCAAAATTATAAATTTGTTCAATCCAATAACTTAACTTTAACCAACATAGTGATAATTTTCTATCAAAAATATTAATGACATTATCAATTAGACCAAATTGTCACAAAATCTAAAATTAAGGATCAAAATTGAGTTAATTGAAAGCGGTGGTGCTACATGCACTAATTAGTGTACTAATGTCACGCCCCCCAAAATAATATAATAAAGATAACTCATATGTGGAATAAATATGAGAAACAACATACTTTTATATATTAGAGTTCACTGTTTAACAACTAGTTAAATGTCATGTAGGCTTATATATTTCCAAGTCATTGCTTAGTTACATAAATTGAGTCTCTCTCATTAAATCTTAAGCCCTTGGCTTTACAAATAACAAACATACACACATAAGGCATAATTAAGAAGCTCTTGCTTCCCAAAACTCCATCCACATTATTGCCTTGTAGAAAGCATCTCACCTGTATCTGAAAATGGTATTCCCATATAAGGTGAGCCAACAGCCCAGTGAAAATATTCTAACACAATTTATGAAGTTTAGCAAAGGTATAAATACCACGTACATAAACAATACTGATCCTGAAACATCCACAAGACCTGTATATCCATATGCCATTAAGACCAACCTTATTCCATTTTTCTTTAATTTCATTTCCAGTTCATATATGCTACTCAATTCATGAGTTAAATTCATTATCTTTCAACAATCAAAATGAGACTACAACTCAATGATTTTTCAATTATGCAAAACTCACATAAACACTTCAAACCTGTCATTTTACGGATATTTCGTCCGAAGGAATCGACACCCATTTATATATAAAATTTCGGATCTTTCACCCAGGACACTCCGGCCAACTTGCTTTAAATGGAGTTCATCCCCTTTCTCTTCGCAAACAAATATACATATGCAATATATTTATAAACATAATTATATATTTAGTACATCCCCTTTCTCCTCCCAATAAACATACATATACAATGTATCTATAACATGGTCATATTCAATAACACCAACAATGGATTCGTATTAAATCGCCTAATCTTCATGTAATTTCTACAACAATCATAACTATTCTCCACCGATAGCCCAATACAATTATTTCTAAAGAGATGTTCAATATCAAAATAAATAGTTTATTCAAATTTTCTATAGGTGAGATAATACATATCCAATATAATCATTTATAATCACAACCTTCCAATTTTACGTTTTCAATGTTAATCTCAATTATTTATGCAAAATAATAATTTAATCAAAATTAGGGCAGAATCTCCCTTTCACCAAATATCAACCCAAATACCAAAATCAACTATTTTTTTGATACAACATGATCTTATATTCAAGTTTCATACTTGTTTACCTTATATTCATCAAAACCCCTATTTTCATTTTACACCCAAATCCTAAATTTGTCTAAACCACAACCAAATCTCATCATCTATACACAATAGCAAATAGCTAAGCTAAAAACCATATTAAAGGGTAGAAAATCCCTACCTTAAGTTTTGAAGAGAATCTGAGATGAAACCCCAAAATCTACGGTGTCGAAACCCGATCTCCACCGCACACAATGAAACCCTCGAGGTGATAACCAACTTTGGTGAAGAACTTAGGCCTAAATTTCAATGGATTTGGAGGAATCAAAGAGAGAAGATAACTTCTAGAGAGAGAAGCTCTAGACCTGGAAATTTAGAGAGTTTTAGAGAGAGAAGGGGCTGCAAAAAGTGATCTGAAACCCTAATTTACAGACTTATATAACAAGGTCGCTCGAGCGTGAAATATACTTTCCCGTAAGTAATTTCGAATGCATTTTACATTTTTGTTTTCGGCGAGCTGACTGGGTAGATCGACCCCCGAAGTTGACCGGGTCAAAATCGGGATTGCTACAACTAACTAGTATACCAACACTAGTTATGACATTATTATTGATCTCACTTATTATATAAATTATAAATATCAAAAATCTTTTCAATTATACCACATCATCAATTGGTACACTAGTTAGTACACTAATTGGTGCATATAACATTTCAATTGAAAGTGTAGAGACTAAAATGACACAAAAGGCAAAATGTAAGGACTATCAGTGTAATTTTTCATAAAAATATTATTTAGTAACAAATAATTTAACAATACGTATCGTGAATCACAAATTTATATGTAAAAGAGAATTAAAAGCATACTATGTTTGTTAAATAATACAAATTAAGGTATGTTGGTATTTTTCCATAATAATATAAGAAAAATATATAAATTAAAATAAATAAAAATAACAAAATATGTTTTTTATTTTATTATTAAAGAATGAAATACAAAATAAACTACACAACTAAAAATACATAAATAAACTAGGTTACATCATAAAATATATTATAAGATAGATTTCCATGAACATATAAAATAATATACAAAAAATAGTTCAAATCTAAAAGTTTGAAAAACAAAAGATAAGAGATGTAAACTGAAACCTATGTGATACCACAGCTTTCTTGAAATAGATTCACCATCTCCCGATGGGTGCTAGAGTTACGCCAACATCTGTCTCCCGGGATACGACAATTGAAATCAATTAATGCAGAAGTACCTTCTGAATAGTTTCGGTGAACTTGACAATGACAGCACTCTCTCTCTCTCTAATAAGAACCAAAGAAAGGGTTAGCACAAAGAATATAGAAAAATTTCTTTGATATAAAAATCTTCTTCAACTTTATTTAAAGAAAATCACAAATTTTTCATCTGTAAAATATTTATATCTCATCCATCTAAGTTGGAGGGAAAAGACCATTTTTATACTTTGTAGAGAAAGGATCTTAGCCATGAAAGCTATTATAAAACCTAGCATCAATGGCCATCAACTTTAGCCATTAGGGCTAAAATTATAAAGGTGCAAAACTCTCATGTGCATAATATGATCATCAACTCCATCGTTAAAAGATGAGAGTTACAAAGGTTGAAAACTCCCCTTACATTATATATATATATAATGCTATTTAAATAATCTGACTAGATGAGTCGCAAAATAGATACGGATTTTGGGTTACAACCCGATCTATACCCACTCCAAAACATATGTACAAGACAGACTCAGTCCAGCATAGCACAATCTGGCCTATGCCCAAGACTGAGTCCAACACATGCACGTACACAAGCTTAGGCCAGTCTAGACTAAGACTAAGACTAAATCCAAGTCTAAGCCTAGGCTTAAGCCCAACTTCTATTGATGCCCATTTTACGAAACAATTCTCATTTACAATTTACTGGTTTCAGCTCATTATTTTTGTATTGCAACATTTTCACTTAAGAGAATACAAAATCACTCAGACTCACTTCAAACGGCGGTTAAGTCCCACTTTAATTTTGAATTAAAGTGGGCAAAAAAATATTTTTCAACAAGGTATTTCAAAAAGTATGGAATACAAGTTTCTACCATTTTAATATCACTACAAACACATAGTAATTTGGATAGATCAAATCAAATAAAAAAAAAAGGTGAATCCTAAAATATATATACATATATATGAGCAATGCTACGTATTTCAAATTTGATCTTGCCTCGAATGGCTCGAATTTTGTTTTGTTGGTCGTTCGATCGGTCATCCGATAAAAAGGCTGACAGCCCACAATCGACAAGGTGACAACCGCGGTAGACAAGTGTTTCACCCGGTCGTTCGGGTGGTCATCCGGCTGGTCGTCTAGCCAGTCGACCGGTGAACACAAATTCAAGGCAGCTCAATTCGAAGCACCAAGAATTTTCTATATATATATAGTTGGTCAAGCTTCCCAAATGAACAAAGCATGGAGTGGCATAATACACCCAAAAATCAAAGCTAAAAAGACAAGTTGGATTGACATATGTACGTATGTAAGTATATTATCTAGTCATGGAGGATTCCACCACATATATATAATTACATACATACAAAGTTATGGTCCTCTCATAGCATGGAAATGAAATTGGTGTTTGGAAGGCCAAGTGCTTCTCACTTTTCTTACCATAAATGAGATCAATGGCTAAGTAAATGGAGGCCTGGATAGCACATGGCAGTCGCCTTCACTTTTGTCATAGTCTCAGTGATTTAGTAATAGTTTCAAATAATAGAAGGGAGAAATACACACATACATACATGAGAGAGAGAGAGAGAGAGAGAGAGAGAGAGGGGGGGGGGGGGTTGTGGTGTGGGGTATGGTAAATAATGGGATGCAGAGTTTATATTCTACAATGAATTATTTTCAACAAACATCAGATGTGAATCATATCTAAAATATGGCAAAAGCAAATTCAAAAGTAAATAGAAACATGGGGTCCGTCTGGTGTGTACTCCTTTCGTTATGATGCGATATAACTTTTGTATTAATGCAATGTGATTGAAATTAGGGTAAATTACACTCACTTTTATGAAGTTTCCGACAAATATAAGGATCTTTTTATGATTTGAATAATTATATAAACCTCTCTTATAAATTGACATTATCCAGATTTTCCTATTCCGTTAAATTGGAACAAACGGTATTACTTTTATATAGTAAATGACCTTACTGCCCTTCCTTTTGAGCACAAAAAGACGATAATACCCATGTCCCCTCTGTTTACGTTATGCAGTAATTAAATTATGAATTATTTTTTAGGATTTATTACTCTCATTACCCTTGTTTTTTTGGATTTATTTTTTTTAAATATTACAAAATGTTCAAGAAAATTTTATTTTTTTATTTTAAATATATAATTTTTATTTAAATTTTCTTAATTTACAATATTTTAGTTTATTTTGTAAATATTTTTATTTTTTTAATTTTAATATTTTAAACTCAAAACACAACTCCACATTCAAATCATAACCAAACACATAACTCAAAACTCAATTCAAAAATTATTCTCAAACCTTATAACCGAACACATAAGTTGAAACTCCACATTACTTTCAAAATGCTACACTCAAATTGTAATCAACACATAACAAAAAAAATTAAAATATTTAAAAATATATTTATAAAATAAAATATTTTTTAAAAAATTAAAAAATATTTAAAATAAAAAAAATAATATTTTAAAATTTTTTAATATTTAAAAAATATATTTAAAATATTTAAAAAAATACAACACAAAAATATAGTGCACATTAAAATAAATAAATAAATATTTAAAATATAAAATATTTACCCTAAAAGAATAAATCCAAAAAATTTCAAAATACAACTCAAATTTTTTTTCAAAACTTATAACCAAACAAATTTTATCTTTTCAAAACTCATAACTCAAAATACGACTCCACACTCAAATCATAATTCTAAAAATAATTTTAAAAAATAAAATAGCTTTTTTTTTAAATTTTTTTCTTTTAAAGAGTTTAAAAAAAAAAAAATGGTTTTGAGTTTTGAAAAGAGTTTTAAATTGAATTTTGAGTTGTGTGTTTAGTTATGAGTTTTGAAAATAATTTTTGTTGGCTTTTTGGCTTTCGAAGGATATTTTTGTAAATGCGAGCGTGTCAGTAAGGATCAATCAGTCCTTATAGAAACGTTAATTGCCAACCAATTATCAGACGATTGTGTTTTAGTTCTTTCAGCCTCAATGAAGAGGACTTTTACTGGTGGCTTGACTTAGGAGAAATTAAGCAAAATAATAGTTAAATAAAGAGCAATTGAAGTATTCATTAGAATGAAAACTTACAATGATCCAAACTTAGCCTCGTAGAGGTTTACAACAACGATCTACTTGAAACTACTCCTATGAATGAAGTGCAGTGTAGGAATTTAAAGTACAGGAATGTAAAGAGTAGGAATTTAAAGAACAGGAAATGTAAAGACTGGAAATGTAAAACTGGAAAAGAAAATATGTAAAGTAAGACTGGTTTGTATGATCTGAGTCTGGAGGTTTTTTTTGGGGTCTTCCCCCCTATTTATACTTCTCAAGGATGACCATCGAATTGCACTTCAAACCGTCGAACTGCTCTTCCATGATCGCTGATCATGCTGCCTTATAAGTAGTTCCACTACACCATCACTTGCAGTTAGGCTTCCCTCCTATATTTGAATTTGAATCTGAGTAACCGTTGAAGCTACGTCACCTTGCACCTCTTTATTGATCCAATGCTACTCAGATCACGTGAGAACCACTACTAACTGCCACGTGTACAATCAGGATCGAAGACTTGAATAGTCTTCCTATATTACCCTTATTCTGCCACGTGTTGAATTGTAACTGGCTTGTACAAAATATGAAGCCAATATTACCCCCCGCACTAATATACCCAATACTTGGTGATATTAGTGGATCAAAGCCGTTTTCCCCCGCGTTTTTTAGAACATGCATGGGGTCTATATTCTGGAAACACAACCGTCATTTATTGACGATCATTTGCATTAATTCTCTTTCAATCATTTGAACATCCCAATACCTTAGCACTCGCACAGACTGATACTTCTTCTATGGCCGAATCAACTTTCTCTTCCACTGATCGAGCACACGAAAAGTCATATGGTGATGTTGTTCCCCCTCGAAAGAATTCTCATGCATTAATTAGCCACCTTTATCCACCTTTCCATATTCAGGTCATGGATGCCTTTGCAAATTATCGACCTTTGGATTACGAACACATTGCCCTTAATCTTTCGATTCAGAAACTTGCGAATATAGATACAAGAAGTTCTTCCTCTGACTCACCCCTGTGCTTCGAACAAACTGCTCCCAAATCTTTGATTCGAAAGTTGCAAATATGGACTTGGGAAACTCTTCTTCACAAACCTCTGCATGGGATAAAGCTGCAACTTCTTCATCCTCTGAGGTTTCTGACTGGACAAGCTGGTCAACACCTGAGACCTGTGATTTGAGAGAACGAATTAACCATCATTTTGTTGAGTTCACTGACCTTTTAGAGTTTCCTTCCTACGCTCGAAGTTCAGTGGTCTACCCCTACGTGCCCATTGACCATCGATGTAGTTTGGAGGCGAATTTGCTTGTAGCATGGTACATATCTTCCATGCCTACAAGGATAGTGCACACTGCCCGACGCCCAGAAGAGGCACAATGGTACAATCCATCATTCTTAGCTCAGAAGACGAAGATTTGTTCTTCTGACTGGCTTGATTATATTAATGCCTTTGTTCCTTCTACCCCTGCTCCACTCCCTGAAATGGAAGCATCCACGCCTTCTCCTTTGCCAAATCCTTGCTGGATAGAGAGACTAAGGTTTGCCCTCTCTATGGACAAGGTCTTTCCACCTTACAAGCCTCCGCCTTTCCCCACTCCAGCTGAGCGGAAGCAAGCTCAACTTCTGCTTGCGGCTTTCTCTCACTTGCCCTTCAATGTCCTTGAGGATGAAGTCTCTCTCAAGAACCTTCGATGGGCTTGTGACATTTTGACTCGAGGTCATGTCCTCAATCCCCTTGCCCAAGCAGAGCTTCACATATTTTTGGACCAACTTCCGTTGCTCCTCCACTAGCATCGAACCTCCATGGCCACCACACAATCTTTAGACCAACTCTCGTCCCTTCGAATTCATGCCCAGTACGAAGCAGAGAACTTCATTGAAGAATTCGATGATTTCAAGAATAAAGATTTTGCGTACTGGGATGATTTGGATATAGACGAATTAGAACAAAGATTGAGAGAAGTGGCTTTCGAAATAAAGGCTGAAGAGCTCTACTACGAAGTGAGAGCACATCAATTCATGCAGCCAATGTTAGAAGAAATATAGGATAAAATAAAGAAAGAATAGAAATTTATTGATCATTGTTGGACTAAATTTCATGATCTTGTCATTTATTCCATTCCCTATTTTTATGAGCTTGAGTTTGTACCCAAATAGGGCCATTCGATGTAATTCCTTTTGCTTTAATATAACTAAAACTTTTCCTTTGTTTGGCATTGTCTCCGTTTGTCTTTAAAAGCAAATTCAGGATTTCGAACTGAACAATCTCATCCTTCGAACCTGGACTCAATTGTTTTAAATGAAACACTACAAAGAACCAATTATGAACTTTTACAATTTATGGACTAAAGTTGACAATTTCGACTGTTTTTCAATTAAAATCAGTGCTTCGAATCTAGCAATCTCACACTAAAAGCTTGTCTCAACCATAACATGATCAATTAGTTTTAAATTGACCATCTTTTTTTTCGAACAACAGTTCATACTGTTTTAATTCAATAGACAACCCCCTTTTTTTTATAAACAAACTATTGGTTTTGATGTTTCGCACTCCAATTCCCATCCTTAAGGAGTCTCGAGTTTTGCCTCGAAGGACATTACTTTCATTAAGAAACCTAAAATAGGTCTTTAAATCCTTTGAAGTAAAACAAATACTTGAGTATTCTTCCATTTTTAAGTATGGAAATGTGCTTCGAAGCTGACTTCTTTGTTTCGAAGCCGTTGTTTTTTGGCTTTTGGCGCCAAAATCTGGTTTCAAAGCCAAATATTTTACTTCGAAGCTAGCCTCAGCATCTGGGTTGTGTTTTTCCCTCCAAATATTATCAATATTTGAAGGAAACTCTTCGCACTCGCACTTTTAGTGCTTAACGAACCAAGCGTTATATATCCCCCAAACACAAAGGCTTTTGAAACCCTTTTATTTCGTGTTCTGAAATCATTTGCTCGCTCAACACACAAACCCTTCTTTCCACTGATTTTCCACTTCTCTCAGCTTCCTTGCTGCCAATGGATCCTTCCTCTCTAAAAGTACTTGCGGCCGACCGTATCAGCCCAACTATGGCTTTAAAAAAATGTATCGACGAAGAAATCGCCAAGCTAACATCTGGCGAGTCAAGCACCATAGATGGACGTCTGTTCATACCTCGTCACAGTAACAAACAGGAGTACGTCCTAGGTCCTATTTTTCGGGAAGCTCCTGCTCAACTTCCGGCTCTATACCCTCGTTTGGAGGACTATTTTCTTCTTTATGAAGGAGGGCTTGATTGGGGGAATTGAGGATGACCCGGCCTCATCGTTGCTGGCCGACATTGAGGACTGAATGGGAAGAATGGTATGACAGAGTTGTGCCTGCGAGAGAAGATGACCTGCAGGAGCTCTGTATCCTCGATGCTCTTCGTTTTTCTAGGTTCCTCATTCCTGAGGACCCCTTTTTGATTCCTGCTGCTTTATGCTTTTGGAATATAGCTTTTAATTTCTTCCAATTTTGGTGCGGTATAATGACCCCCACTGTTCTTGATATTTGCCATCTCTTATGGCTTTCACCCCTTGGCTCTCCTTTTACTCCCAATTACCCAGACCTCCCTGTCAAATTTTCCCTTCCAACCCTAAACTCCTCTTACAGCGACTTCGTAAAGGCTGAAAATAAAAGGGAAGGCCCCGTGAGAGACAGAGAACTATTTTCCTTCATTTTGTACTGGTTGTGCAAATTTCTCTTTTGCACCTCATCTCAGAGGATTATGCCTGAGTTCGCTCCTCTTGCGAAGGCACTTGTCTTGAAAAAACGCATAGCTCTTGCTTTTTATCTTTTAGGTCATGTCTACAGAGCTTGCTCCCAATTTTGCGAAAAACCTCTTGATGTTAACCAAGGAGGTCCCCTCTGGGTGCTCCAACTCTGGCTCTTCGCCTATTTCACTGACTTGCACCCCAAATGTCTAAAATTCCTTATTCAGGATCCTAGCACTTATGGGGAAAAGTATGCCAGGATTGCTCTCTATCCTGCCTCCTTTGCTTATTACCTTACTTTCTTTCACCAACTCCCTATTTCTCCATCTGCCACCTTCTTTTGTCCTTTTGATGCCACTAAAGGTCCTGTTTGGCTGCAAACCTTTTTGGCTGATAAGGAGTGCTCCACCTCACCACACGAAGATATATGGGCTTCAGTTTTGCTACCGAGGGAGTTGTTTATTGGCACTTTAAACTCTCGAGCTTATAAATGCATATCTGAGGTGTACTGCCCTTCTCAGTTTGCTAGACAATTTGGGCTCACTCAAGGGATACCTGTTCCACTTTGCAGTCTTTCGAATGTCCACCTCACGGCGAGAGACCTAAGAATATCCAAATCAAAACTAGAGGCGGCAACATTCAAACTGCTGAAGGAATTGAGTGAATTCAAATTTGTCCCCTTTCTTCCTTCTGGCTTAGTCTTGCAAAGATTCCAGAATTGGTGGTCAGCCAACATGGAAGTGCGCCTATCTGTACACCCTCATGATTTATTGATAGGATTAGGAGTGCCTTCGAAGACTAAATCAGCAACAGTTGAGAACATTCCTCCTCTTTCTGTAGCTACCATAACTTCCCCTGCAGCCTCACCTCCTCCAGCTAGAGTTACCAGAGCTGCTTCGAAGAAGGGTAAGCATTTCTAAGTTCCTCTTTCCTTTAATCCTTTTGTTTGTCTCCTCTATATTCACACATTTTGGTGCAGGGTCTCCACAAGAAGAATCTCCTAAAAGAGCTGAAACTCTAGCTGCCTGTAGGCACCCCATTTTTGACCGCCCTTAAGACTTGGACGCCGCTACTGACGGTTTACTTGGTGGTGAAAGTTATGCAGTGCAAAAGTTCAGTTTCTTCGGCAATGGGAGAGTCAAATCTCAACTTCATACCCCATTTTGGACCAAAACTATTTTGAATGGTTTTTACACCTTAAAATCCTCTCTTTCAAAATATTTTTGAAATAAAGTTCCTACGATGTTCCGAAGCTCGCATTTTGTTAAATGTTGCGTTTTTCGGCAAACCGAGCAAGGACAAAGTGGAAATGAATGAAAGAGATATGAAATCTTTGAAAAATCTTTCAAAACACCTTACCTAGGGGTTTGGAGTTGAAGAAAAGAAGAGAGGAGGGAAGAAACTAGTTTGGGAGAAGTTCGGCATGAATCCGAGTAGGAGAGAGTCGAGCAGCCCTCGCTGAATCAGGCTTATTCATTTACATACTTGGATTCTAGCTATGAGGCCACCACCGTTGGAAAGCTTACTTCCGGGGCTTCATTTTTCACTCGAGAATCTCCTAAAACCAATTCCGGACGGGGGAGATATGATTAGTTGAAGTAGGGCATCACTCCGGTTGGACCGAATCTGCGCGGCTTCACCAAAACAGGCATAACTTTTTGCACAGGAGGAATTTTGATACAAGGCTGGTTCCATTGGAAAGATAACTTCTGGGGCTTCAATTTGGACACCTTGCCGACCACCTTTGGACTTCCCAATCACTTGCCGACCACCTTTCTTTCCGGAAGACCAATTTTTGTCCTGAAAAACCATAAAAAGTAGCAGGTCGACCAGAAAAGGTGGTTGGCCGACCACCTGAACCCTTTGAACTGGTCGACTGACCAGGAAAAGTGGTCAGCCGACCACCTGAACTGGTCGGCCAGTTTTCTCCTTTTTTGTCTCATTGAGTTAAAGCCAGTTGTGCCAGCTGGAAGCCTCAGAATGCATCCTCCATACACGTGTATGGAGGATGTTTAAGCTTGGTTTTTAGCTTCCTTAAGAAGCTTTAGAGCCTCTCCTCTATAAAGGAGGGACTGAGCTTCCATTGCAAGGGTTGAATCCTTTGGTTAAGGTATACATACACCCTCCTCCATAGCTCTCCATTCCAAGCATCAAAACCCCATTATTCTTGGCCATTTTACACTACACCTCATAGCCTACCACCTCCACCATCCATTCAAGCATCTTAGAGGTCATTTGCAGAGCTTGAGGAGTCACATTCTTGGTCCAGAAGTTGCTGAGGGTTGGCTCTACAAGGGTAAGCCTCTATTTCTCCCATTTTTACATTGTTTTGCATCATATCTTAGCCTTATTTGAAGGCATTTTTGTACTTTGACATAAACTAGAAAAAGTCTTGTTTTGATCTTCTAAACATGTTTGTTTAAGGACTCTTTTCTGTTTGGGGTCATCTTCCCCCTTGCATGCTTCATCTCCTCATGTTTTGAACTATGCATTAGAGCATTTGTATTGGCCTTGGTTTGGCCTCTAAGCCACTGAAAATCCACTGAAATTCAATGGATTTTTAATGGCTTAGATGTGTCTTTGAGCCTCAAAATCAGAGAGGGGTGACCCTCTCACCCCTTGATCTCTTTACTAGCATTGTTGGCCTTCCAAAGGGACTCTTTTTTGCATGCATTGAAGTCATGTTTCAGGCCTCATTTTGTGAGTTTTAAGGTCTACCTAAGCTCTATAAAGAGCCCATTTTGCCATATTTTATGTCTATGATGCATGTGTAGAGCAATTCCATTCAAGGCCTTTCAAAGGGACCTTTCTTTGCATGTTTCCTAGACTGATTTCAGGGCCTATTTGGTGGGTTTAAGGGCTGTCATAACTCATTTCCAGAGGTGGTTTTGCCCTTTTGTTTGTCTATCATATAGGTGTAGAATACCCCCTTGCATGGCCTTCCAAAGGAGCCCCTCATTTTTGCATGCATTGACTGAGTTTCAGTGGGTATTTGGGCATGTTTTGGCATGAAATGCTTCTATTTTTGGTTGGTTGGGTGAGCCTTCATATGCTTCATATAGTTGTAGAACAACTAATGGTTCACTAGCTTTCTTTGCATGCTTTGTGGACCCTTCATGCTAGCACTTTTTGGCCATGCCTTAAACTGATAATGTGCTTATTTTGGACTGCCCTAGCTCTGTTTTTGGGTCCCATGGTTGAATGATGTTGGTTTTGCATGCTTGTAGTTCAATACCCATGCTTAACTTTGAGTTTTGAGGTTTATTCCATGCATATACTGAGGTGTGTTCATGTTTTGGGCTCATTATACATCATATTTCAGAGCTTGTTTGAATGTCATATTTCCATGTTCTGTACTCTTTAAATGTGTTTGAGAGTCGGGCTTGTATGCCTTGTTTTTGGACCATTGAATGAGCTCCATTTCGTTGCATTCCGAGCCATCATTTTAGGCCATTTCCCCACTGTTTCAGACCTGCCTAGGGTCTGTTTGGGGTTGGTTTTTCCATTAGTGCATTGCTTTGGGTACCTCTAGAGTAACACACTTCACTAGTTTCGGTACCCGGGCCCCCTAGCTTGCATAGTGTGCCATGTTTGCATGATTCGGGACCATTGTTTATCATGTTTCAGAGCTGTATCATATGTGTTTGTATGCCATATTACATCCCTTGCCATGCTTTGGTAGAGTGGCATGTTATGCCTTAGGATCGGTCCTTGGCATTCGTGCGCGTTTGCATGCATTTCGGTTGTTTCATTTCCTATCGTATGGCCACTGATGTGAGTGTGGCTGAGGTCCACTCATGTTGGTGTAAGTCCATTGTGCATTGTATATGCCATTTTAGTCCATAGCATTGCGTATGCTAGGTTACATGTTAGTCGCATTGTGTATGCCATCTCATTTGTATTGTGTTTGGGATAGAAGTTAGCCCAAGCACGGGAAACGAGGGACGTTTCGTACTCCAAGTGACGGAACATGTCTCAATTCTCGGTCGCCGACATTCCGGATTAACCATGATGGAGTCTAGGCCTTGTTGTGTTTATATGTGCATTCATTTCACATCGAGTAGTGCAATTCGACTTCTCGGCCATCGTGCATCAAGATGCGTGATTGGTGGCATGAGGATCGAGGTGTGCATACATATGTGAAAATACTTTGCCATGCCCCTTTCTTGCTCTCTGTTGCAGCGAATCAGAAATCAGCGACTTTCTAAAGCCTTGACAGCATTCCGGGATTAATTGCAAACAGAGGTGAATCGGGGCATCGCAATGGATTTCCACGCAAGGCAACTCGAGCATGCATCTTTCATCATTCGGAACAGAGCTGAGGCGGTCCATGAAATTGCATACTAGTTTATTGCTTTCCTAATTAATTTGTTAACTAATTAGGGTTTTGTAATATTTAATTATTCATTCGGACTGTAATTATTTATTCGGACTGTATTATTTATTCGGACCCTCCGAGCGAGGGCAATGTTGTAATAAGTGTGCGTGTGTGTGATGTATGTCTTCCAACCCCACGTCTTTCTCCCTTTTATTTACCAGCTTATGATGGTTAGTTTAGGGCACGTTTCAATTAGCATACTTATGCTTGCATATTTGCATCCATTCATCTGTCTTGCATGCACCGGGCTTGGTGCATCATACTAACTACATCGTATTTCAATTCCAAGTTGAATACGTGTTAGCTGTAGCATCTCATATGCCATTCTTAGAATAGCCGAGCCTATTATAGTTGCATTTTTGCATGTATTGCATTAGGCATTTTAGCATAGTTAGGATCCATGCATGGATTTCTAACATAGTTTCTGTTTTGGCTTGGAGTACTCGGTAAGTGTTTATGCTTTAGCATCCTTGCATGTGTGTGAGTGACTGCCATGATAGCATGCTTACCATGAGGCTATGTGCTTATATGATATACCTACCTGAATGCCTGTGGGTGAAGGTTGGATTATCTGAATTGGAATAATGCATTGACTGTGAGTTTTAAGCCCACTTGAGAGTGCCAAACCATCACGTTTTCTAAGCCCACCCGAGGGTGGCAAATCCATGTCTTAGCCTACTTGCGGGTAGCACCATCAAACTATTTTCAAAATAAACAAACATGAAATGTGTTGTTCCAATTCGGGCGATCTGGTCTATACTTGTATGCTGTGCGCATCACATAGTAATTCTAGGCTAATAACCGAAATAAGAACGCATAATGTTTTCAAAACTCGATATCATGATTAGTAGAGGCCGATCTTTGATCGAGCGAGTGGGGGTGCTCACGAAGTGACCTTCCCCAATCGTACCTAAGTTCCCGAGCCGAGGCAACTTTGGTGATGACGGACACGTGGCCTTAGGCAACGAGTCAGGGTTTCCTAAATTCTCCCAAAATAAAATATTTAGGTGGTGACTCTGTATCTGGCAAAGCAGTCCATGTTTGGCACTTCTTTCAAAAAAAATATGTTTTCAAAAACGATTTGCCGGATTTGGACTCTTTGGTGATTCATCGGTCTTGCATTGCACTCTGCGAGATTAGATACAGGACCGTGACATTGAGTCCTGAACTGTAGTGAGCCCAATGAACAAAACGGGATTTCCCTCCCGGGACGTTCGGGGACGTCTACACTGCCCTCAAGGCCAGACAACAGCAGAAAAAGAAAAGAAAACTGGTACTCACTCCTGAAGAATCTGAATCTCAAAATGAAGAGAGAGAGATTGAGCAAGAGCAAGAAACACCATTACAAAGAAAAAAGAGAACAAGGGTGGCTGCCCCCTCTTCTGATTTGGTCGAAGATCCTAATTCCGAGACAGTTGACAAGGCAATGGAAAAGGAGCTTACTTCTGAAGAACTTGATCCCCAAATTGAAGAGAGAGAGGTTGAGAAGCTAGTAGTATCATTGCCAAGAAGGAAGAGAAAGAAAGTGACTGTTCCTGTTACTGACTTGGTTGAAGATCCTATCCATGAAGCTGCTGCCAAGGTAGTAGAACAAGAACATTCCAAAGCAATGATTGTCTTTGAGAGGGCTGAGAAGATACGGCAGCAACAATTTCTAAGAGATGAAGCTGCTGCTGCTGATGCACTACAAAGGGAAACTGCACGAAAGCAACAAACTGCCGTACATTACTCCCTTCGTAGCTCTCCCATCATTGCCAATACTTCTGGAACAAGTAATTTCTCTCCTGCTCCTGCTGTTTTTCCTTATCGAATTTTGACATTGAAGCTTGACATTACGTTTCTTCCTTTTTGCAGCAACAACTACTGAGGCTATACTTCCAATGAGGACCCCCTCAATTTCAGTTGAAGTTGATCAAATGCAAAATGTAAGGGCTGTTCAGATATTACTCCCACTTCCAAGGCCTGCATTTGATGTACCTTCTTTGAGTCCTAGCATTCCTGTAACTCTTTCTTTTGGCCTGACTCCATATCTTCCCCATCTGACCTTTGACCTGTCTCAATTTACTTCTCATTCGGGCCCTGCTCTTCCTTCTCCTGCTAAGGAAATTTCGACCATTACCTCTTCTTCGAAGGTATCTGATTCCCCAATTGAGGGTGCTGGTAGTTCTCCAAATCATAGTTCATTACCTTTGCCTACTTCTAGCCCCTCTTCACTTGATTCATTGGTGGCTAAGACCATAGAGACTGCCAAAGATGCTTTATCAATTTCTCCTATCCCTATGCAGTCCTTTATGCCTTCCACCACAACTCTCTCTGCACCCCTCATGTCTACGGATGAGGTAGACATCTTCAAAGCCAGGCTAGCCAGTCTCTTAGATATGCCTTCTACCTCTCCAATGACCAATTTTGAAACTGAGCCATTAGTTTTGGCCGACTCCTTGCTACAAATTTTTGAAAGCGCTCCTTCCTCCAGTAGCAAGCCTTCTACACCTCTGATGGGCTTAGACACCTGCCTGGAACTGTTAATCTCCTTTTCGAGGCTCCCCTTTGAGGCTTTGCAAAGGCCTATAATAAGAGATGGGTTCCTCCAGTGCTACAAAGTTGCTGAACAGTCAGGCATGGATGTCTCAAGTCACTTATCCCAGGCAGTAGCTACTATTGACTTCTACATCAACATTTGCCATGCTGCCAAAGCTGCGGAGGAGAAATTGACTAGAGACCAGAGTTTTGTTTCCCAAGTACATACTGAAGTCTCAGCGCTCAAGGAACAACACTCCTCTGCCTCTCACTTTCGAGTTCAGCTGCTGGAGAAGAAAGCTCAACTTGAAGAGGAACTATCTGTAGTGAACCAGGCCTTAGTCCGAACTGACACCAAACTGCAAATCACCAATCAAGGACTGGCCGATCGGAAAGAAGAAATGGCTGCAGCTATTCAACTATTTTCATCACTTAGCAATAGGAAATCTGTTGTAAAAGAACAATTAAGACATTGTAATGATTTTTGGGCCAATTTGTGGCAAAATGTACTTAACTCTTTATGAAAACAAATCCTTGTCTATCATCTGAGTAGTCTTGTGTTCTTATACTTGGTGTTTATTTTATTCCTTGTGTTTCCCAAATGGTTGGAAAATAAGGCTTCAAATATCTGCCATTAATATTTTCGGGATGTATGTATCCATTCAAATTTCTCAAATGGTATCCCCCAAAAGGCAGGACTCTATGAATTTGATATGGTCTTTCCCAATTAGGTGACCATTTACCAAACTTATGGCTTTTAATTCCTATTGGGAGTATTGTCTTCCATACCAAATCACCTTCATCAAAGCCAATGTATTTGACCTTCTTATTGTAATTTTTGGCCGCTTTCTTCTTTTACAAGAGAATGCTGTTTAATGCCAGAATTCTGGCTTCATCTATGCCTTCTAATTCCAAGCACATACTCTGATGGTATTGCTCAGGATTTAGCTGGTCTTGGCATCTTACCCTCAAAGATTTAACATTAATTTCCACAGGTAACACTGCATCATGCCCATACACCAAGGCATAAGGAGTAACTCCTGTGCTTGACCTTGGGGAAGTTCTGTAAGCCCACAACACATCTAACAATAACTTATGCCAATCCCTGGGATTGTCCTCCACAACCTTTTGTATTCCTTTTTTCAAGGACTTATTGGATGATTCAGCTTGACCATTGGATTGTGTATAATATGGGGTGGAATTAACGAGACTAATTCCAAATTCTGCCACAAAAGACTTCACCATCTTCCCATCGAACACAGTCCCATTATCTACAGTTATAGTTTGTGGGATGCCAAATCTATGGATTAGATCCTTAATAAATCCAATACCCTCAGTCTGGTCTACAGCCTTGTATGGCTTAGCTTCGACCCACTTAGTGAAGTAATCAGTGGCTACTAGAATGAAACAATGATGCTTCGAAGAAGGTGGGTGTATTTTCCCCATTATATCCATGGCCCATCCTCTGAATGGCCAAGGCTTCACTACTGTATGTAGGTCAGTTATGGGCACATGCCTTATTGTGCCATGCTTTTGGCATGCCTGGCAACCCTTTGCATATTCTATGTAGTCTTTAAGGATAGTTGGCCAATAGTAGGAATGCCTTCGAAGTAACCATCTCATCTTCACACCAGGTTGATGAGCACCACAGATGCCTTCATGAACCTCAGCCATAGCTGTTAATGCTTCTTTTGGGCCTAAACAATCCAGCAATAAGCCATCTCCTCCTCTTTTGTAGAGAGCATTACCATATATCATATATTGCATAGACTGCAATTTGATTTTCCTGCTGGCCTTCGAAGATGGACCAGCCAAGTACTGCATTATTGGATGCCTCCAATCTTGTTCTTGTAAGTCATTATGATTGACTTCCAAGACCACATTCCTTTTATTCAAAGGTGGTATCAATTTCTGATATGTTGTTTGGCTTATGTTCCTTTGGGCATTATCCCTTCTCTTGAAGTTCGAAGCTTTCTGAGCCACATCATTAGCTCTATTATTCAAGAATCTTGGAACATGAGTTACATTTGCTATTTGAAATTGAGAAAGCAGATGTAATGCAACAACATAGTATGGTAAAATGCTTATGCTTTGACACTTGAAAATCTCTTTCACTTGGTTAACCACCAATTGAGAATCTTCAAATATGTCAACTACATGAACTTGTAATCCAATAAGAGTTTCTAGTCCCACTATTAAGGCTTCATATTCAGCTTGGTTATTAGAATAGGTAGCTTCATCCACTCTGAAACCATGTGTGGTTTCTACCCCTTATGGAGACCTAATCACAATACTAATTCCAGTTAAGCCATTGGCTTTCGACCCATCGAACCACATCTGCCATGGCTCAACACTAGCCATGCCAAGTTCCATTATCTCTTGGCTCTCTGTTTGAGATGGATGGTCTGCCAGAAAATTGGCTAAAACTTGCCCTTTTACTACCCTTTAAGGGACATATTCTAGATGAAATTCTGATAAGGCTAGTATCCACTTGCCAATTCTTCCCCTCAACATAGGTCTAGATAACATGTACTTAACCAAATTTGTGGTTGCAATTACCAAGATAGTTGTAGGTAAAAGATAGTATCTTAATTTCATTGCAGCAAAGTACAAAGCAAGACACAGCTTTTCAACAGCTGAATATTTACATTCACAAGAATTTAAAAACCTACTAAGGCAATAAACAGCTTGCTCCTTGTCTTCTTCATTATCTTGGGCCAAGAAAGCTCCCAATGAATCTTCTGCTGCAGCTATGTACAACTTCAAGGGCTTATCACCCTTTGGTGGCATCAGCACTGGGGGGTTGGCCAAGTAGGCTTTGATACCTTCGAAAGCAATTTGATGCTCTGCTGTCCACATAAATTCCTCTTCATCTTTCAGCCTTAATATGGAATAAAATACTGTAGTTTTCCCTACAGTGTTAGAAATGAACCTTCGAAGAAAGTTAACCTGTCCAAGGAACCTTTGTAATTCTTTCTTACTTGATGGAGGCTTGGCTTCAATGATGGCTTTAGCTTTATTCTGATCAATCTGTATTCCTTTCTTGTGCACTACATAACCCAAGAAGTTTCCAGATGACATACCAAAAGCACACTTAAGGGGATTGAGTTTTAACTTGAACCTCCTCATTCTTTCAAAAGCTGCTTCTAAATGAAACAGATGCTCCTCCATGGACTGGGATTTCACTACAATGTCATCAATATAACATTCTAAATACCCTCCAATGAGGTCATGAAAGATAGTGTTCATAGCCCTCTGATATGTAGCTTCAGCATTTTTCAGGCCAAATGGCATTTTAACCCATTTGAAAGTGCCAATATTTTCAGGACATCTGAATGCTGTCTTGTGGACATCCTCCTCTGCAATGCAAATCTGGCTATAACCAGAGTACCCATCCATCATTAATAAAACTTGATGCCCTGCTGAACTGTCTACCAATAGATCCACTATAGGTATAGGGTACTCATCTTTTGGAGTTGCTAAATTCAAGTTTCTGAAATCAATGCATACCCTCATTTTACCGTTCTTCTTAACCACATGCACAATATTAGATAGCCATTCCACATACCTGGCTGTCCTAATAAAGCTTGCTTTGAGTAGTCTAAGAATCTCCTCCTTGACTTTCTGAATTACTTCTGGACTCATTCTTCTTGGTTTTTGCTTGTATGGCTTGAAGTTAAGTTTCATAGGGAGCCTATGTTCCACTAATGACCTATCCAATCCTGGTGGTTCGTTATAAGACCATGCAAAGCAATCTTTATATTTCTTTAGAACAACCAACAACTAGTCCCTATCCAGAACATTCAGACAAGCACTTATGTAGGTGGGCTGCTGTATAGAATCTTCCCCTAAATTTACTTCTTCTAAGGGGTTTTGTGTCTGAGAACTTACTGAAGTTTCTTCTTTGATTTCTTCTATCTTCGAAGCAATCTCCCTGCTTTGTTCTGCTCCCAGGTTCTTTAATTCAACATCTTTGCCCTCTTCCTCATAGACAAAGTCTGTCCACAAGGCTTCCTCTTCCTGTATCTCCTGGACTTTTGTTTCAATGTCCAATGCACAGTATTTATCAAGGGTCAAAACTTTCACCTGTTGCTGCTTCTGCTTGCAGCCAATTATTATGGCTTCTCTCTCTTGCTCCTGTACTTTCTGGACTATTGATTTTACATCCAATGTTGAGAATTTAATTAGAGCCAAAGACTTGGCTTCTTGTGTTTCATTTTTTTGCCTACAACCAGGCATCATTGTCATCCTTAACGACAACCTTCTCATCAGCACTCTCCTGGACTAAGTGCTTCAGGTGTGTCACTTCCTCATCAGCCGTTACTTCAGCTGAGCCATCACATTTCCTCAGTATACTGAGTGCTCAATATACAGTTTGGCCTCTGCGAAGTCTGCACAGGCTATGAAAGGTTGAGGATCTGCATCAATTTCCTCTGTCTCCCCATTGCCTAAAGCCATCATAATTTTCTGATGCAAAGAAGAAGGCACACATTTGTTAGTGTGAATCCAATCTCTCCCGAGTAAAGCATTGTATTTAGCATTACTGTCGATTACGAAGAACGCTGTCATACAGTCCCTGGTTCCCACACTCAGGTTGATGGGTAGAATCCCTTGAGCCATCTGTTTGTCTCCAGCAAAGCCAGCGATGGTTGTGCTGGTTGGGATTAACCTAGGATTCTTTTTCCCTAGTTTCTTCAAAGAAGATTTCAGTAGTAAATTCACTGCTGCTCCATTATCTATCAAGACTCGGTTCAATTGTATCCCATCGAAGAAAGCCTTAATGTACAAAGGCTTGACATGTTGTGTCATAGAATTCGAGGAATACTCAAAAGGATATGAGAGGTTAATGCTCACCTCTTTTTCACTCTCATATTCAGTTTCCATTGGGGTAGCCATTCCAGAATCATCTTGTACCATACTCACTTATGAGTCTTCACTAGAGACAGGAATATGATCAATTTCTTGACCATCTTGGTCCTCATCTCCAGCCTGAAACTCATGAGGCAGTATGTGTACCATATTGACTGATACTAGAGGAAATGAGCCAAATTGGATGGCTGGCTGTACCTGTTTCCCCTCTTGGCAACCTTGTTCAGTTACTTCAGAAGCATCCTCCATGCTGCACTCTGGCACTTCGTTGTTAACTGATTCCTTCGAAGGATCTTTCTCAACTGGTTTTTCAACCAAAAATGTTTGCTCAGCCATGAAGGCTTCGAACATTTCTTCCTTCACCATTTCTTACTTTTGGCTTATGCTAATTTCTTCTTCTGTCTCGCTACCACTCTCCATCAGAGCTTTCTCCAATCCTGCTAAGCTAGATTTCTCTCTGGCTTTTAGTTCAGAATGAACCTTGGCCAACTGTTTTCTGCTGCAACCCACTTTGCTTTGTAGAGTTGTCTTTGGAGTATGGTCTGACTTTGGAGTCTTTTTTCCTTCTGTCTGGACCAATGAAGAGCTCTCTCCATTTTCTTTCATATCTTTCTGGTACTGAGTGTACCTGCGCTGAATCTTTCTCCTTTGTGATCTCGAAATGACTGGGACCATATCTGGTTCCTTCATCTTTGGGTGTTTAAGCAATACCCAATTGTTTGGAGCCACCAAAGGAGGTTTAACCATCCTTCCTTGGTTTCCAACATCTCTCTGAGTAGGCACTTCCCTAGGTTTGTTCTGTATCACAAACCAATCTGGAACTCCAGGTATCCACGAACTTACTGACTCAGATGTTGAACTACTTCTTTCTACCTTCGAAGCCATCTTCGAAGCTGGCTGTGAGGGCAATTGCTTGGTCCTGACCTCATGTTTCGAGCCTGATTCAGGCCTTCGATGAAGGTGGCCACTTTTTGTCCTGCGTGAGGTTGGTCTAGGGGGCCAATCTCTGGCTTTGATCCCATAAGCTGAACTCTTCTCTAGTCTTCTTTCAGAATGACTGCTCTCCATTCTGTAATAGTTAGGTGGCCTGGACTCATACAAGGGCCTCTTGCCTTTAGCATGCATTCTATCGACTGCTGGTTCAACTACCAATGGCTGCCGCCTAACACTAGCCGGATACGGCATTTTGTTATAAGCATTGGTTGGTTTAGGGCGTCTCTGCACATCCCTGTAGTATTGCTTCCCATCAATTGAAAGCCCCTTCAACCATTTATAACTCAGTCTGCACCTGGGACACATCCTTTGCATTACTGCTGCCTCTAAGGAATCATCATCCAGTGATTCTTCATCAGAGTGTTCCCTCTGGTGTAAGAAACCTTGTCCAATAACTGATAGATTTCTGGTGTCCTTTTTGATGGTTGTCTGGTTAGCAACATGCATCTGCATATTGACTTCTTCCAATTCTGTCAAGGACAAGTTCTGGAAGTCTGACATAATGACATTGGCTGCCACCTCTCCAACTTCTGGAAATGGATTACTGTCGATCCCCATGGCCTTTTCTGTTTTGGCTGGGAATTTCAAACTTCCTTTCCGAATTTGTTCTTGGATCCTGTCTCGAAAAACAATGCAGTTTTTAGTCGAGTGAGACCAAGAGTTATGCCATTTACAATATACTTTTCCCTTAAGTTCATCTGGAGATGACAGTTTTACTCCTTTAGGTAACTTAAGGAAGTTGGCCGCAAGCAAATGATCAAAAATGTCATCTGCCTTTGTTAAATTGAAAGAGTACTTTCTGTGAAGGTCTTTCTTTTTAAACTGCTGGTCAATTGTTGTATCCTTATGAATTAATGCCTCACAGATCACAGGTTCTTTGCCCACAATCTCTGCTGCATCGATCTCATAATTAGGATCTCTATAATATGTCTTGTACGATGCATTATTTCGATTTTGTTCCTCTTCTAGTAATGCTTCATACCTAGACACCTTATAGGTTAGTTCCATCAAATCTCTGAATTCAGTTGAGTCAAACTTCTTTCGAAGCCTGAACTCTAAGCCATTTTGAGCCAATCTTACAAATTCTGGCTCTGGCAGGATGACTCTACATTTATTTCGAGCCCTTTTAAATTTAGCAATAAACTGAGTAGCTTTTTCTTCAGGCCTTTGACTCAATTTTGCCAGGTCTGCCATAGAAACCTCTGGCTCCGATTGGAAAAATTGGGCATGAAATGCCTCTTCCATTTGTTGTCAAGTTTGAATGGAGCCAGGTGTAAGGTTGATGTACCATACAAATGCTCCCCCAGTTAGAGAATTTGGGAATAATCTTAGTTTCATATAGTCATGATTAGTAAATTCACCGCATTGAGCAGCAAACCTAGCAATATGCTCTACTGTTGATTGGTTTCCACTCCCATAGAAAAGGGTAAAATCTAGTATCCTGAGCCCCCTTGGGTATTCATGTACCCTATCTACCCATTTTGGGTATGGTTTTCTGTATACAGGAGTCTGGACCCCCCGAGCCATCGGTCCACACATCTCTCTAACAATATCAGCAATTTGGTCCCTAGGGACCATATTTTGTGCCTGTTGAACCACTACTGGAGGGACAAACACAGGATTTGGTGGACAAACTTGTGCTTGTGGTCCTCTTGGTCCATAAGGTGGTACATTTGGGACTGGTTGTCCCTGTGGTGCAGGTTGTTGTTGGGGGGTGTGGGTAACCCCTTTGAGCCTGTCCTGCGAAAGGTGTTGGAATAGGTGTTGTGTCTCTTCCATTTGCAGGCAAACCTTCCAACCCCCCGGGTATAAATTCGAATAAGGGATTAATGAACCTCCTTGTACCAGGTATGGCTTCGAACATGGGATTTGTGACCATTTTTATGCCAGTTTCTTGTACTGGGCCAGATCCACCAATTTGTATGGCTTCATTGTTGAGTACTGAGGTATTTTGACCTGCTATAGGCCTCGAAATGGGTTCATACCAAGACTGAGGAGATGGTCTTTCATAGTTCTGATTACTAGTTTGACCATTAGAATGTCCATTAACTTCTATAGACTGTTTATCTCTAGCCAATCTTTGTTGAGGGACATTTAAAACTTCCTCGATGTGTCTTGTGTTTGTTGGTTGGTGGTTATTCATTCGATCCAAAAAGGATGTTGCTCACCTTTCTATTGTGTTCATTAATTGCTGTCCCATGGCATCTACTAGGCCATCCCATGGATTTATTGGATGAGTAGATGGAACAGTGGATGGTCCAATTCCTTGGTTTCGTCCAATACTATGAACATGTGGTTCTTGTCCTGAAGTATTGGTCTGTTCGACCATAGGTTCTGATAATATGGGAATTTCCACAGGATGTGTTACCACATTATCCTCTGGATTAGGTATTTCTACCTCTCCTTCTACACCTTCTTCCAAGCGTTCATTTTCTTCTTGTCTTCTTTGTCTAGCCATTTCAATTTGTCCCACCGGGCGTGCCAAAAATATATGTTGGCTTTTTGACTTTTGAAAGGTATTTTTGTAAATGCGAGCGTGCCAGTAAGGATCAATCAGTCTTTACAGAAATGTTAATTGCCAACCAATTATCAGACGATTGCGTTTTAGTTCTTTCAGTCTCAATGAAGAGGACTTTTACTGGTGGCTTGACTTAGGAGAAATTAAGCAAAATAACAGTTAAATGAAGAGCAATTGAAGTATTTCATTAGAATGAAAACTTACAATGATCCAAACTCAGCCTCGTAGAGGTTTACAGCAACGATCTACTTGAAACTACTCCTATGAATGAAGTGCAATGCAGGAATTTAAAGTACAGGAATGTAAAGAGCAGGAATTTAAAGAACAAGAAATGTAAAGACTGGAAATGTAAAACTGGAAAAGAAAATATGTAAAGTAAGACTGGTTTGTATGATCTGAGTCTGGGGGTTTTTTCTGGGGTCTTCCCCGCTATTTATACTTCTCAAGGATGACCGTCGAACTGCACTTCAAATCGTTGAACTGCTCCTCCATGATCGTTGATCATGCTGCCTTATAAGTAGTTCCACTACGCCATCACTTGCAGTTAAGCTTCCCTCCTATATTTGAATTTGAATCTGAGTAACCGTTGAAGCCACGTCACCTTGCACCTCTTTATTGATCCAATGCTACTCAGATCACGTGAGAACCAATACTAACTACCACGTGTACGATCAGGATCGAAGACTTGAATAGTCTTCCTATATTACCCTTATTCTGCCACGTGTTAAATTGTAACTGGCTTGTACAAAATATGAAACCAACAATTTTTGAATTGAGTTTTGAATAGTTTTGAGTTGTGTATTTGATTATGAGTTTTGAAAAGATTTTTGATTCTAAAAGAGAACCAAACATGTTTCTTTGTTATTGTTTGGCTAATTAATTATTTGTGCTTCTAGTGTTCACCATTGTAAACTGAAATTTTGATTAGAGTAATACTATAAAATAAATAAATAAGAATAAATTTTAAGATACATTTTAATAGTTGTGGATAAGCCACCTGTTGTGTTTTTAAATAAACGGTTGCAATTGCCAAAAAAAAAAAAAAAAAAAAAAAAGCCTTTGTTTCGGATGGCTGGCCGGACAATCGGGTGGACGACCAACCAACATTTGGTATTGGTATATATAGATGGGTTAAAGACACTTGAGGGCATTATGGGCATTTTAGTGTTTAGCTTTGATGGCATCAACATGTTTTGTAATTTGTGTAAATGACAGTAAAAAAATGGGAAAATTTTGACATTGTCAAGTAAAGTAGGGGATGTTACTATAATTATTAAAATTACAGAGGAGGTTCCTGTATTTGTCAGAAATCTCAGGGAATTTACCTCGGAAATTATAATACTATGTCAAATAAAAATTTTACATCAATAAAGTGCTTTTTTTACTGATAAAAAAAAAAAACTGAAATTGTAATTTTGAATTATGTTTGAGTAATTCAAATTTATTGCATTGTAATTTTAGGCATTTTGCATTTAAATAGTAATATTATGTGACATATTAGTATTAGTTTTGACATAATAATATTAGAAGTATCAAGCAATTCATATTAAGAATTGAGTGTCGTAAGATGTTTTGAGATTTCATCAGGCCTGAAAATCAATTATCATGTGGGGTTGGGTGGGTGAAGGACTGTTGTAGGAGTTTGCTTCTTGTTTGAACTGCCTTCATCAAAAGCTGCCATTTAAATACTTGGGGCTCCCTTTGGGGGCCAACCCCAGCAGGAGGAGTACTTGGAAACCTGTTTTTGACAAGTTCAAACAGAAATTGTCCACATGGAAGAAAAGGCTATTATCCTTTGTTGGGCGCTAAACTTTAATGAAATCCGTAATGTCCAATCTGCTTATCTATTATCTATCCCTGTTTAGAATTCCAACTGGAGTGGCTAAGGAGATTGAAAGAATACAATTAGGTTTCCTTTGGGGTGGTTCTGATCTCAGAAGAAAGAGTAATGCTAGGTATCATAAAAAAATATCATGAAAATGATTATGAAAGATTTTCTACCGTTAGATTACACATACAAAAAAAACCACACACTAATCAAAAGATAAAAAAATCTTCATGAAGCATTTTATTATTATTTTTTTTTCATGATCCCTAGTATTATTGCAGAAGAAAAGTACATATGGTCCGGTGGAAGGTAGTTACTAAGAATAAGAAATTAGGAGGGTTAGGTGTGAGGATGATTAAAAATTTGAATAAATGTATCTTACTAAAATGGTGGTGCAGATTTGGCGTTGAGAATCAGTCTCTTTGGAAGGAAGTGATCTATGCAAAATATGTGCCAATGAATGGAAGATGGTTACCAAAATTAATAGGCAGAGGATCCAACTCTAGTTTGATATAATCCATGTTGTTTTATCCAATCCAGAGTTGCATCAATTCTATATTAATAATTCTCAGATTGTTTTGCGGGATGATCATTTTTGGAGGGACAAGTGGGTGGGTAATGTATGCTTAATGGTTGAATTTCCAAGGCTCTTCTCATTATCTAATGATAAAAATGGTGTGGTTAGTGTGTTTTTTGACAGAAGGGCAGAGGATTGTGGATGGAACCTGGGTTTTAGAAGATCTTTGCTGGTATGGGAGGAGGAAGGGATTTCCAGTTTTCAATCTGTTTAACACTACACCACCACTGTGTAGTATGAGACCTGATGAGCTTAAGTGGTGTGCAGACCTATTTGAACTTTTTACTGTTTCATTAGTCTATAATTGGAGTGAATCACTTGTGGAACTTGCCGTACCAGTGGCTACCTTAATTTGGAACAACTTTGCTCTTTCCAAAGTGAAATTCTTTGGGTGGCTGGCTTGGCTTGTGGATGCTACCAGGTTCCGTGCATGGATTATTGCAATGGTGGTCTGGCTGCAAAATGAAGAAACTGGAGAAGAAAATCTGGATGGTTTTATCTTTAGCTACTCTTTGGTCTACATGGAAGCATCGTAATGACTGTGTTTTCAATGGCTTTCAACCAAATTTGGAAGATCTGTGTGAACTAGTGAAGGTTAGAGTTGCTATGTGGCTTAAAGCATCGCCAATTCAGGTGGAGTTTTCTATAAATGACTTGGTCTTTAATCTCACAACAGGTGAGGTATTGTATCAGCATTGGAGGTTGAATGTTATGGTTCAAGTCTGGTGCCCTAATCCAGATGCTTTGCTTAGGTGTCTTGTCTGGTCTCACCAATTAACCCTTTGTTTTTGAATGGTTGGTGTTTGTGGATTGGTAGCAGGGTTAATGAATGGTGGGTTGCTTCTTGTTTTGATGCACATTAGAGTTACTGGTTTGGTTTGTTGATTGGTTGCTGATATTTGCTGATGCACTGCTGAAGCTCAGCGTTGTTGTACTGTAGATATCTGCTTGTATGCTGTATAGTTGTTCTGTTCTTCTTTGGGTGTTTTGATTGGTTTCTCACCAATCTAGGGTCAAGTGCTAGAACATGATTGTGCTTCCTTTGCGGTGTCAACCTAGTTAGAATTGTCAAGGTTAGTTATGATACTTTTTGCACTTCCCTACTTTGTTGATATAATTTTGCATATATTATGCCTTCTTCCATCAATAAAGTTTTGTTTTGCTGATCAAAAAAAAAAAAAAAGAAAAAAAAGAAAAAAAGAATTGAGTGTCGTAGTCATGATTTAAAAATAAAAAATAAAAAATCAGCAACTATAAAAATAAAAAAATTATAGCTGTCGAAACCGATCATATCGCTTGTGAATTGGCTTGTGAATCATGAATCAATTGCAAATCAATATATATATATATATATATTGGTATTTAGAATCTTAAATATTAACCGATACATATCCTATCAGCTGTAAAATAATATATCAGTTAATACTATTTGATGTTAGCCGATATATATATGGTTAATACCAATACATATTTTAATAATATTGCTTAAAATTATAATTGGTATTTACTCTGTTCAAAAAATTGATATATACCAGAATGTATTGATATCAAAATGATAAAAATCTAATATATATATATCGACCAGTGATCACTGTCCTGTAATATTGATGGAGGATGATAGGGATTGGGGTCCTAGACCGTTTAGATTTCTGAATGCTTGGGCCAGCCATCCTAATTTTGTAGCTTTAGTGAAGCAAACATGGTCAGAATCTCAAGTGGAAGGGTGGGCTGGTTATAGATGTCTCATGAAGCTCAAAGCCTTGAAACAAAAATTGAAAGTGTGGAACTCTGCTGTGTTTGGTAAGGTTGAATCTCAGCTTAAGGTAGCTGAGGAGGAAGCCCATGCCATTGAATTAATTGCAGAAGAAAGAGCTCTTCTAGGCAATGAACAAGCTAGAAGGCAGGAATTAATGGGTGAAATCTGGAGGTTAAACAAACTACTGGAACAGATCTGGTTGCAAAAGTCTAGAATCAATTGGGCCACAAAAGGGGATAGGAATACAAGGTATTTTCATATAATGGCATGTAGCAGAAACAACAGAAACTCTTTGTGCTCTATTCAGGTGAATGGCTCAATAGTGGAGGAGCCTTTGGCAGTTAAGCATGAGGTGAAGAAGCACTTCAGGAACCATTTTTCTGAACATTGGGCTGTTAGGCCTAAACTGACTGGCCAGTTTAAAAACATAGGAGGCGGTCAAGCAGTGGATTTGTTGGAAGTAGAGTTTACTGAGGCGGAAGTGAGGGATGTTATTAAGAGTTGTGCAGGCAACAAAGCACCTGGGCTTGATGGTTTTAATTTGAATTTCTTTAAGAAATGTTGGGAAATAGTCAAACATGAGGTACTGCATTTCTTTGGTGAGTTCCATCAGAATGCCAATCTGGTTAACGGTTTAAATAGCTGGTTCATTGCGCTAATACCCAAAGTGGAGAGCCCATCAAGCTTGAATGAGTATAGGCTCATTAGTCTTGTTGGCTCCCTGTACAAAATTTTGGCTAAAGTCTTGGCAAATAGGATGAAGCAAGTAATGCCAAGAATTATTTGTGAGACTCAATCAGCATTTGTGGGAGGAAATAACATTCTGGATGGGGTCCTTATTGCTTATGAGTTAGTGGATGGGTGGAGAAAATTGAATAAGAGAGGTTTGGTGTTGAAACTAGACTTTGAGAAGGCTTATGATTCCGTTAACTGGGATTTCTTGTTCAATATGTGCTCTAATTTCGGTTTTGGGGAAAGATGGGTGAAATGGATGAAAACCTGTGTAACCTCCACAAGAGTGTCAATTTTAGTGAATGGCTCACCTACCGAGGAGTTTTGTCCATAGCGAGGGCTCCGTCAAGGTGATCCATTGTCCCATTTTCTTTTTAATATAGTTGCCGAGGGTTTGAATATCTTGTTTGACAGAGCCAAGGATATTGGTCTAATCAAAGGTGTTGTCATTGGTAATCATGGGGTTAAAGTAACGCATCTGCAATTTGCTGATGATACAATAGTGTTCTGTGAAGCCGAGTGGGTGGAAGTGGTGACTATTAAAAGAATACTCCGGTGTTTTGAACTAATATCAGGGCTGAAAATTAATTATAATAAGAGTGTGATCCCTGGTATTGGCGTGGGTGAAGAGTTGATGCGAGCATTTGCTTCTCGATTAAATTGCACACACCAAAATCTGCCTCTAAAGTACCTTGGTCTACCGCTTGGAGCTAATCCTGGCAGGAAGAGTACTTGGAAGCCAGTCTTGGATAGGTTCAAAAAGAAATTACCTACATGGAAGAGAATGTTGCTTTTGTTTGCGGGGAGACTGACTTTAATTAAGTCAGTCCTGAGTAATTTACCTCTTTACTATTGTAGACAAGCCCGCAGGGGACCTCGCTACAGCTCGGACTCGATTTCGTGTCACGGTTCTTAATCTTGAACCAAAGAGTCCAAATCCGGCAAATCGTTTTGAGAAAACAGATTTTTGAAAGAAGTGCCAAACATGGACTGCTTTGCCAGATACAGAGTCGCCACCTAAATATTTTATTTTGGGGAAATTTAGGAAACCCTGACTCGGTGCCAAAGGCCACGTGTCCGTCATCACCAAAGTTGCCTCGGCTCGGGAACTTGGGTACGATTGGGGAAGGTCACTTCGTGAGCACCTCTGCTCGCCCGATCAAAGATCGGCCTCTACTAACCATGATATCAAGTTTTGAAAACATTATGTGTTCTTATTCCGGTTATTAGCCTAGATTTACTATGTGATGCGCACAGTATACAAGTATAGACCGAGTCGCCTGAATTGGAACAAAACATTTCATGTTTGTTTTTTTTGAAAGATGGTTTGCTACCCGCAAGTAGGCTTAAAATGCAGGTTTTGCCACCCTCGGGTGAGCTTAGAAAAGATGGTTTTGCCACTATCTAGTGGGCTTAAAACAAACAATCGACGCATTGTTCCAATCTAAGTAATCCAACCTTCACCCACAGGCATTCAAGCAGATATATCACATAAGCACGTAGCCTCATGGTAAGCATGCTATCATGGCAGTCACTCACACGCATGCAAGGATGCAAAAGCATAAAAACTTACTGAGTACTCCAAGCCAAAACAGAAGCTAATTAGAAATCCATGCATGATCCTAACTATACAGAAATGTCTAATGCAACACATGCAAAAATGTAATTATAGCAGGCTTGGCTATTCTAAACATGGCATATGAGATGCAACAGCTAACAAGTATTCAACTTGGAATTGAAATACAAATGCAGTTAGTATGATGCGCCGAGCCCGGTGCATGCAGAACAGATGAATGAATGCAAACATGCTATCATACTGTATGCTAATTGAAACATGCCCTAATCTAACCATCATAAGCAGGTAAATAAAAGGGAAGAAAGACGTGGGGTTGGAAGACATACATCACACTCACGCACACTTATTACAATTTTGCCCTCGCGCAGAGGGTCCAAATAATATACAGTCCCAAATGAATAGTACAGTCTGAATAAATAATACAGTCCAAATATGTACAAAAAAATCCTAATTAATTACCAAATTAACTACGAAAACAATAAACTGGCATGCAAGCTAGGGACTGCCTTGACTCTTCTTCGGATGATGAATGATGCATATCCGGGTTGCCTTTGCGCGGAAATCCACTGTGATGCCCCAATTAGCCTCTGTTTTGCAATGGTTTTTGGAAAGCGCGCCAAGCCTCGGAAGACTGCTGATTCTTGATTTGCTGCAACAGAGAGCAGGAAAGGGGCATGGCAATGTATTTTTACAAATGTATGCATGCCTCGATCCTCGTGCCACCAATCACGCATCTCGATGCATGATGGCTGAGGAGTCGAATTGCACAATTCAATATGAAATGAATGCACATGAAAAACACAACAAGACCTAACTCCATCATGGATAATCCAGAGCATCGGTGACCGGGGAATTGAGACATGTTCCGTCACTCGGAGTACGGAACGTACCTCGTTTCCCGTGCTCGGGCTAACTCCTATCCCAAACACAATGCAATATGACATGCATGAATGCAACTAAGATACAACCTAACATGCACAATGCTATGAAATGACATACACGATGCACGAGGTAACATGGCATACACAATGCGCTAACATACAACCTAGCATACACAATGTTATGGAATGAAATGGCATACACAATGCATAATGGACTTACACCAACATGAGTTGACCTCAGCCACACTCACATAGGAGGCCATTAGATGAAAATGAGACAACTCGAGATGCGTGCACGCGTACACGCAAACCGAGGACCGACCCTAAGGCACGAATGCCACTCTAACAAGACATGGAAAGGCATGGAACATGGCATACAAGCATACAAATTTCAGTAGCAAAATACGATGCAAAACAGCCCCGAATCATGGAAACATGGCACCCGATGCATGGAATGATCCCGAAATGCAAAATTAGGCATACGGAATGACCTATGACTATGCAATGCATGCATTATTCGAACATGAAGTGTGAATACAGAAGTGAGGCAGCCCCAAAATAAGCACATTTACAGTTCTAAGCAAGGCCAAACAGCGAGCGCAAATGGGGCTAAACTAGCATGCAAAAATGGCCCCGAAAGCAAGATAATGAAGCAAGTGACAGCTGCTGACCCTAAACAGAGAAGGGCCCTTATAAAATGTCGAAGACGGGCCCAAAATATGGTACTTTACAGTTTTCCACAAGCCACAAAAACAGACACAAGTATGGCAAAACTCTCATGCAAAAAGTGGGCCTAAAGGAGGACAAAGAAGCAGGTGATCCATGCTGGCCTCAAAAAGATGAAGGCCCTTCAAAAAAGTTGAAGAGGGGCCTAAAACATGGCATTTTACAGTTTATGGTCAAACCCAAAACAGTGCACAAGCATGCTCAAAATACTATACAACATGAGACCAAAAAAGAGAGCTATAACACTAAGTACAAAAAGGATGCCTCAAACAGTAAAAGACCCTTAATGAAACATAAAGAGAGGGTCAAAATAAGGCCATTCACAGTTCGGACCAGAGCCCAAAAACAGAAGCATAAAAGGCTAACAAATCATGCAAAAATGAGGCCAAGAGAGGGGTAAAGAGACAAGTGACATATGGAGGCCCCAAACAGTGATGAGCCCTTCAAAAATGTTGACGAAGGGCTCAAAATAAGCTACATTACAGTTTACAACAGAGCCCAAAACAGTTTACATACAGGCCAAAAATGCTATGCAAGAAAGAGGGATACAAGAAGGGTAAAGAGGCAAGTGCAAGAAGGAAGCCTCAAACAGGTAAATACCCTTAATCAAACATGAAGGAGAGCTCAAAATAATGCTACTTTCAGTTAGGGTCGGAGCCCAAAAATGAAAGCAAGAATAGCTGAGAAAGCATGCAAAAATAAGCTTGAAAGAGGGGAAAAGACACTCACCCTTGAAGACCAAACTTTAGCAAAATTTTGGCTTGAGAAATGGTGCCTCCAAAGCTCTGAGAAGGCCCTCCAAGATGCTGGAATGGAGTAGTGGTGTGGTGCTAGGTGATGGTGTAGAAATGAGTGTAGGACTTGAGAGGTTTGGAGCTTGGAATGAGGGAAAGAGAGAGATGCAATATAGGGGCTCCAAGGGGTTTTTTTCTAACCCCTAAACCAGAGCTGGAGGCTGGTTTATATAGGCAAAAGAGGGGGAGAAAGAGGGGGAAAAATGGGGGGAAAAACATTCAAGTTTCCCCCCAAAATTTTGGCCCCCTGGATACAAAATCTGGGAGGGAAAAAAGTGTATATTTGTAATGTACCAACTGTAAGGATTCTAGTCGGCCAGGTATTGGATTTGCAGGTGGCCGGCCGGCCAGGGGTCAAAAAGGCCAAGTGTAATTACTAGCCGACCACCACAAATTGGTGGCCTCCCAGGTGTTCTCAACACAACCCTGTGGTAAAAAATTGGCAACAGTGAACCAGGAGAGAGAATAGGCCACTTTTAGGAGGGGTTCAAAAGGGTCAATCACAATTACTAGCCGACCATATGATATTTGTGGCCTCCCATGTGTGTACAACACAAATATGTGGTTTGGAGCTGGAAAAATTGGACTTAGGGTGGTCAACATTGGCTTTCGAGTGAGAAAAACGGGCGTCGGAGGTCGATGAAGGAATATAACTGGTTGCTGAAACAATTACTGGCCTTCCACCCTTCTATGACCTTCCTGGTGATGAAACAAAGGTCCCTGCAAAAAATGAACACAGACCGATGCAAAATGAAGGTTCGGGGGCCGAAACGCGCAGTCCGAGGCCCCGAAAATTGACTGTTAGGCACCGGGAGTGGTGTTCGACCACGAAGTGGGTCTCTCAGACCACAGTGTCCCTCAAAAGGGAGTAAATAAGATATGTGCCAAAAACCGGAGCAAACGGAGATGGTTAAGCGGTCCCGAACCGAGGCACACGGCCAACGATTCCGAAAACTGGGAACCAGGCTCCGAAATGGGCAAAATGGCCTACGACCACGAAACGTAGCCTACGGCCACTGAGAGATGGTCTACGAGACCTCTCCCTCCCTTCTGGAAGAAAAACAAGGAAAACTGAGCCTGGCTCGCAAACCGAGGCAAAGCATGAGATAGCCTGGAGGTCCGGAGGCAAGGCTCGCAGCCGAGACTCTGAAACCTCTGGATGAGCACAGTATGCAACATCACCAAGCGCTCAATCGGTGACGTCTGAGTCTTAAGGTCGGTCAAAAATGGGTGTCTACAGTTGCCCGTCTTTGACAGAACTCGAAAGTCACAAGTGACGGGAGTGAATGTTAAAGCCCAGAGACGACCCATTTTTGACAAGGCCGAAGACTTAGACAATCATACAAGATAAACAGAGATATGCCCGCAGGCGCGCCCGTAGGCAAGGGGCAAAATGTAAAGCGATATGCACAGGGCCAGATGTAACTTAAAGATCATGCAAATGCAGCAAGCTGTAATGAAGCAAGTATTCACAAATAGATGCAACAGTTTTAAGCAAGAATGCAAAGCAACAACTACATTTCATGCAGTTAAAAATGCGGAGAATTATTCCATTCTCGTCGCGTCTCACACGGAGAAGATACGATACCTGCGTGATCCGTCTGGTTGCACCAGCTTCAAATGAACCGTACATACAATATCGTGCCTGCAAAAGAAAGAAACTCAACAAGCACAACATTCTTAGCAACATATATTCAATGTGATATCGAAAGTTCGACAAACGTGGTGTCGGTGGGTGAGTGCATCGCAATGCGAGAAAGGAGCGTGCGTGACAACGCAAGCTTAAGCACAGAGGCATGGTAATATCACGAAAACGTGCATAACAATGCAAGTATGTTCATGAGTATGCAAGTTATGTGCACAATAAGCGCGAACTAGAATGCATGTTTGTCACGAAACAACGGGCAGAGAAATGCGCATTTTGGTGAGAGCGACTCGACCGCGGCCTCCGGTTTACATCCCGGGGAGATCACAACATGTTCAAAAAGGATACATCTCACTTTCGATGAGTAATGATGAGATACGCATCAGGAGTTGAAACTGAAGTTCCGGCGGAGCAATTTCGCGACAGGAAGTGCACTTCTTTTGTACTTTTTCAAGTCCCGGGAACTCCAATCCTTCCCAAAATTTGCAGAGAGCTTGGGACCCACCTAGAGATCACCACCGGCCAGTTTTCTTTCCCAAGAGAGGCCATCGGCTAGGTTTTGAAAAGGAGATGGCCGGCCAGCCTGAAAAGGTGGCCGGCCGGCCACTTGCCCAAATTCGCGGGCATTTTGGTCTTTTCACTTTCTTTTCTTTAAATCCACTCACCCAAACACTTTGAGCTCATAACCTCAGCTCCAAAATCATCTCCTCTAGCTCCCCAAACCATTTTCTCCCTCAGATCTGTGCTCTATACGCGTTTTCCAATGTCCCACGCAAGTTGTTTCCGTGAAATCTTTCAGTTTTAAGCACTTTGAACCGATTAAATTTTGATTTCGGGGCTTCTTTTCTCATTTTCGCCACTTGAGGTGAGTTTGCCTCAACATTTGGAAGATTTTCTCGGGAGTTGACTTTTGTTGACTTTTTCATTTCCCGAGAGTTGACTTTTGTTGACTTTTTCCAATTGTGGCTCATTTTTGCTCGTTTTTTGCTTCTTTTGCAGATTTTCTGAAATGGCCGGCCATTTTCGCCACGGTGGGGGTCCTCCGGGTGCTGGGGATGATCCTGACATTATGGCCCTGCCTCCGGGGGTTCGACCCTTCATTCCCGAGAGGTACGCCCCACCGGCACACGTTCTTCCACGAGCTGTTTTCCATCACTTCACAGACTTTGATGAGCGAGCGTCCGGGGATCTGCTTCTGCGGGAGCCAGAGTATCATCTTTCATATGAGGCACGAGAGGTATTTACTTCGTTTTTACCTTTTCTGCAACATATTCTGCATTTTTCATGCATTCTATGCCTTTGCCATGTTTGTATTCTGAACACACGGTTCAATCACCCGAATTTCTGAACACCCAGTCCATAAATTGATTGTGAGCACACGGCACACACTGGTTGAGAATTGAACACACGGCCCAAACTCTGAGATGAACACACAGCCCACACTTTGATGTTGGACACACAGCTCGTTGTCGAGGGGAACACACGGCACACACTGATTGAAACTTGAACACGCAGCCCAAACACTTGAGATGAACACACAGCTCGTTGTTGAGGTGAACACATGGCACACACTGATTGAGAGTTGAACACGCAGCCCAAACTGAAGGTGAACACGCAGCACACACTGATTGAAAGTTGAACACGCAGCCCATTGTTGAGGTGAACACATGGCACACACTGATTGAGAGTTGAACACGCAGCCCGTTGTTGAGGTGAACACACGGCACACACTGATTGAGAGTTGAATACGCAGCCCGTTGTTGAGGTGAACACACGGCACACACTGATTGAAACTTAAACATGCAGCCCAAACACTAATTCTCTGAACACACAGCCCAAATAATGATTTTCTGAACACACAGCCCAAATTGAAGGTGAACACGTAGCACACACTGATTGAGAGTTGAACACACAGCCCAAATACTGATTCTCTGAACACACAGCTCGAATTGAAGGTGAACACGCAGCACACACTGATTGAGAGTTGAACACACAGCCCAAACACTGATTTTCTGAACACACAGCCCAAATTGAAGGTGAACACGCAGCACACACTGATTGAGAGTTGAACACGCAGCCCAAACATTGATTTTCTGAACACACAGCCCGAATTGAAGGTGAACACGCAGCACACACTGATTGAGAGTTGAACACACAGCCCAAATATTGATTCACTGAACACACAGCCCAAATTGAAGGTGAACACGCAGCACACACTGATTGAGAGTTGAACACGCAGCCCAAACACTGATTTTCTGAACACACAGCCCGAATTGAAGGTGAACACGCAGCACACACTGATTGAGAGTTGAACACACAGCCCAAACACTGATTTTCTGAACACACAGCCCAAATTGAAGGTGAACACGCAGCACACACTGATTGAGAGTTGAACACGCAGCCCAAACACTGATATTCTGAACACATAGCCCGAATTGAAGGTGAACCTCACCAGCACACATTGATTGAGAGTTGAACACACAGCCCAAACACTGATTTTCTGAACACACAGCCCAAATTTTGTTTCTGATTTTGACTTTGCACACGGCTCATACATTTTGTTTGCCCGCAGCTTATTCGTTTCATTTGCACACAGCTCATTCATTTCATTCTAAAATGCTGAAACACGCATTCATTCTGAATGCAGGTGAGCTCTCGCACTGTGCGGGGATACGGCTCTACCGTGGCGCGGGATTGGTATGCCGAGCTTCCTGAGGCTGTCCGGGATTTGGTCGACTTGGCAGGGTTCGGGCCCTTCTGCTCTGGGCTATCTCGTTGTCCTGCCAGGAGGATGTTGATGGCCGCCTTGGTGGAGAGATGGTGGGACACCACCAACTCCTTCCATTTTTCTGCCATGGGGGACTTGACTATGACCCCGCTCGACTTTGCCGTACTGACTGGTCTTGATGTGGGAGGTTGGCCCATCTCTTATGACGAAGACATGGGCCAGTGGGAGGCCGCTTGGATACATTTACTGGGGGCTCGCCCGCCTGTTGATAGATCTTCGGGCAGAGTTCGATATACCTGGTTCTCTTCCCATTTTCGGAGGGTGGAGATGGAGCCCGGGACTCCTGAGGAGGCAGAGCAGTATGCCCGTGGTTTTCTGATGTTCCTTTTCGGGACTACTTTGTTCGCCGATAGAGGGAACATGGTTGGACTGTATCTGTTGAGCGCTCTGGTGGACCTATCACAGGTCAGACGGTATGACTGGGGTGGCGCCGGCTTGGCCACCCTTTACTGCTATATGAGCGCGACCTCCCACGGTCGGGGAGACTTGCTTGGTGGCTACTGGAGAGCTTGGGAGGTACTTTCTGCCCTTCTAATTTACATTTCTGCTCCTCATTACTTGTATCTTGCACACATGGCGCACTCTACACTCTGTATTTTGCCCTCAGTACTCTGCATTTACATTCTGCACTGCTTTCCACAGCTATGGGTCTATGTGTACTTCCTAACATTAGCCCCGGAGTTAGTGGTAGAGGGGCCCCTCGTGACCCCGTACTCACTTGTATTTGAGGGCCAGCACCGGCCAAGACCTCGGGAGACTCTCCTTTATCTACGGCAGTACTTCGACATGGTGCGGTCGACGGAGGTATTTCAGAACTCTCAGTCCTTTCCGTTTTCATCTTTGATTTGTCTTGTACATTTTCGATTTCTGATTGGTTTATGCATCGGTTATCTGCAGATCACATGGCAGCCCTGGGCGCCCTTAGGTGAAGGTCTCCGATTCCAATTTGCCGGAGGACAGGGTGCTTCCCAGTACAAGATCCTATTCGAGGGGCCAGTTGGTAGGGCCTGGTTTCTGGGGGAGTGCTTTTTGCGTCAGGTGTGGGGCTATACTTCTCAGGACCCTCCCTCAGCACCCCCAGTTGATATGCGGATTGCTGACAGGCTTTCCTCCCGGGATGTTACTAGTGTTATGCTGGGTACTGATGCCTTACTGCATCTTGAGGAGGGAGATTATGCCACTTACCGTCACATATACTTGATGCCTCCGTTGACGGGAGTTCGCACTCCGACGATGAGGCCTGCTGGCATGCCTTCTTCGAGCCAGGCGCAGGCTCGGGCTGCAGACGCCCCCTCCACTAGCAGGGCTGGTATATCTAGAGGTGGGGGTGGATTTGTTCCCTCGGTTCCTCCGTCTTATCATCATCCTGGATGGCCGGACATGCCGACCGAGTTGATGGGGTGGCAATATGGGACTACTTCTCCGATTCCGATCCCGATAGAGCCTCCGATGCCTGGCCACCGATATGTCAGAGACCCCGACTCACCACCGGTATGTTTTACAGCTTTGATTCATTACTCAGATACTTGGACGTTCATTCCTTCACTGATACCCTTGCCTTTGCATCTGCAGCCCCCCGTTGAGTACATGGATCAGGTGCTCGAGATGGTAGCCTCACTTGAGGGGATGGTCCTGCGGAGAGAGGCGCAGTTGTCTATTATGGGCTTCCAGGTACCCTTTAGTTTTCTGGCATTTACCATACTTCTGATGATTATGCTGATTTTGATCATTCTACTTTACTGATAGGCTGCTTGTGTAGAGCACATCTGACACACACCCCACTTGCACACTGTGTTTACATGTACCTACTTCATGTAGTTTTCTTGTATCTGCATCTGATGTACATGTTTGAGCTGATGTATTCAAATTGAACTCTTTATTTTCAGATGCCTCCGGTATATGCTCAGCCGCAGGCCGGGCCACATGGGCCTTCTTGGAGAGGTGGACCATCTGGGCCTTTTCGAGGAGTCGGGCCATCCAGGCCTTCTCGAGGAGCTGGGCCATCCAAGCCTTTTCGAGGAGCTGGGGCATCCGGGCCTTTTCGAGGAGCTCGGGGAGGGGGGTCGTCTCGCAGACGCAGGGCACACATTGTAGAGGAGGAGCCTGGTGAGGATGAGGAGGAGGAGGCTGCAGATCATCAATCGGAGACATCTGCTGATAGAGAGGGTAGTTCCGATCCCGATTCGGGGAGTGGAGGCGAGGCTGAGGGGGATCCCGAGGATAGTGGCTCCGACTTAGATGATGATGGTGGTGCGGAGGCTGCTTCACAGAAGAGGATGAAGAGGGCCTCTTATTCCCGCTCCCGAGAGCATTGATGCTGCAGTCCCCTGTTTTATTTACCTTTTTGCTAGTAGTTTGTAGCACATTGTATATTACTAGGTAGTTTCATTTTCTATAAAACTTGTACCTCTGTTTGGAAAATGTGTTGTAACAAAGGAAGCATGATGGAATGAAATAGCTTTTGAAAAAAAGTATTGTATTTTATGCTTTTAGCATCGCATCGCATCATTTTGCACAAAAATGAGATTTTGAATGGAAATGTGCATTGTGTATTTACCGAGTCAGGTAGTGAACCGACGCAACGAATTAAACAACTTAACTTACTAAGATACAACAAAACTTTAGCAAGTTTACAACTCGATAAGCAAAACAAAATAAGAGTAACGACTCAGGTACACAAAACTTGACAACTCGATAAACAAAACTCGATAAACAACACAGCTCGACTAACAAAGCAACAACTCGATAAGCAAAACAACAACTCGATAAGCAAGACTAAACAACAACTCAATAATCAAAGTGTATTTCGGACGATCTGGGCGACGGAACGCATCCGAAACTGAGGGAAATTGAGGCCTTCGACACTCTCGATGCATAGAGATGCTTGGAACTTCCTTCCGGAGGGTAAAACAAGGCTAATGGCACACATTGGAGCATGGCCGGCCACCTTTGGGAGTCGGCCGGCCAGTTCTTTACAACTAAGGGGAGAAAGGTAGCCGGCCTGCTAGAAAAGGTGGCCGGCTGGCCACTTAGCTCTGCAACCACCAAGTTTTTGACACGTGTCCCCCGAATAGTGTCTTATCCTCTTTAAAAGCCTCAAACCCGTGGTTGATTCATTTCAACTTAGCTTTTCACCAAAATAGAGGCCTTCCTTGCCGAAACTCTCACAGTTTGGATGGCTTCTTTAGATGGCTCGGAAAAATTAAATTTCCGGGGTTTCGGCTTGAATGCACTATTCACGCTGAGCCGCACTCCGCTGCACTTCCCCTTCCTCCATGCCGCGGCGAGGTTTTGGAACCCAGTGACGCATGTTTTTAGCTTCGGCGGGCAAGAGGTATGTCCAACTTTTGAAGATTTTCAAATTCTGATGGAATCTGAACGCTGTGAAGAAATTTTGCCTCAATTTCGCTTTGGCCATGCCCAAGCTTTAGGGAAAATGTGTGGACTCACCATGCACGATGCTCGGTCTCTGATCTGCAACGGAGAGCTGGATATTCTCGGCTTGATCCATCGCTTTTCTGACGCTGGTGACTGCGGCAATCATTATTGGCAAAGTTTTCGGCAACACGCCCTTTGCTTGTATATGCTATCTCACTTCTTGCTTACTTCAGGCTTTGGCGGATCTAGCATTCGTCTGATTGAAGTTGCTCAAGGCTTGAAAGAAGGAAAAAGCTGTATCGTCATGACATTGGCCGAGACGCTGATGGGCTTGGACACTTTCTGTCACCGGGAGACAACCAGATTTGCAGGGAGTCCACTACTGTTGCAGGTAATGTTTCCCACCCCATCTCGCATATATATTGCTCACATCACTCGGCCCTCAGGCTCGGTTTTTCTCACAAAACCCTTTTCTCGCTTTTCCCTCACCGTACATCTTTCTATTCTTTATTCTCTCATTTTTCATCCCTCCCTAGGTATGGTTGATGGATAAATTGCAGGTTGTGGACTCTTGCCCTGCCTATTCAGCTCGCGGTTACTTCTTTCATCAACGCTTAGTCGACGCCCATGATGAGGGGTGGTGGTTCGACTGGATGTGCAACCTGTCTGTAGATCGCATTGCTTGGCGTTGTCCTTGGCTCAATCTCCCGGCGATGAGCTATAGCATGTCCTGGCTGGTCGGGATCCAGTTGATTGGTCTGACCCACTGCGTGTTTTACTTCCCGTTCCGGTTCTAGCGCCAGTTTGGCCATGATCAGACTTGCCCACCAGAGGGGATAGAGTACTCGGCTGCATTCCCGGTCCGAGGCGCTCAGCTTGCCCGTTATGCCACGGCATGGAGGACTAGAGAGCTCCTATTCCCCGCTCCCACTTTCAGTTGTACCTTGTCTGACGAGTGCTGGGACTGGCTTAATGAGGAGGCACAGACTGGGCCCATCTTGGCATCAGAGGCTTCTACTAGCTCTGGGAGGGGGCGCAGGGACACCTGACTTATCCGTGCCCCGGATTTATTGCTTTTACTAGTACTTTCAAGTTTTCTTCATGGATGTAATAAAAAAGCAACTTCAATCTGTATGCAAGAGCAGGAGAACTCTGTTTTGAAATCAATGAAATTGAAGGTTGTGGGTACTGAAAATTTTCCGCTTTGGTCCAAAAATGGTCTTGGTTGTAAAAAGATTAATTTGAACAAAGTCAACTTTTATTAAAACTTTTCAAAACTGTTTTCGATATGGATTAGAACTGGACACGCCTGAGGTCTGTCACTGAGATGCACAACCCCGGATTCCAGCAACTGGAAAGTTGCCCCTAGTCTGCATAGCACTGCGGCACTGCACAGCAACGGAAAGTTGCCCCTAGTCTGAGAAGCACTGCACCAGAGATCACGATGAATGCTGATGGACAAGGATGACTGATATGATCAAATGGACAAAGTTGATCGGGGAAAATGTTTATGGCTGAACTTCAGGATGAAGTTGCCTACGTATCCCAAAGATGGGAATCAAGCCTTACGTAGTTCAGGTTTAGGTCCGCTCGGGTATTTTCACTCTCCTTTTGCGCTCTAACTTTTGCCAAGGCCGCCCTTTGCGGGTTTTCAACCTTGCGAGCTCAGTTTTTATAATTTCAAATTTTTTGTGCTCTGAGTTTTGCCTAGGTTGCCCTTTCGGGTTTTCGGCCTAGCGAGCCTCTCAAGGGTAATATTTCTTCAACTTGTCCATGTTGATCGGCTGTGAAAACTCTAAGCCATCCAGATCCATCAGAACCACAGCTCCACCTGACCAGATAGACTTAATGATGTAGGGACCAGTCCAATTAGGTCTAAACTTGCCCCTAGGGTCATGGATGGGAGCCCGGTTGTCTTTGAGCACCAAATCTCCTTCCTTTAGATTCCTGGACTTAACTTTCTTGTTAAAAGCCCGGGCGATTCTGCGTTGATAGCCTTGAATGTGGTACAGTGCTTTCAGTCTTCTCTCGTCGAAAAGCATGAGTTCCTCAAACCTGCTTTGCTGCCAATCTGCCTCGGCTATTTGACATTCAGCCAATACTCGCAATGACGGAACCTCAATCTCGATAGGTAGAACGGCCTCCATCCCATAAACCAATGAATACGGAGTCGCCCCAGTAGAAGTTCTGATTGAAGTTCGGTAGCCCCACAGAGCAAACGGCAGCTTTTCTGGCCAGTCCCGGTAGGTTTCCACCATCTTCTGTAGTATGTGCTTGATATTCTTGTTGGCAGCCTCAACCGCTCCATTGGTTTGCGGCCGGTATGTGGATGACTTATGAAAAGCCACGTTGTATTTTTCCAACAAGTCTATCACTTCTTTCTTGAAGTGGGAACCGTTATCTGAAATTACCTCGTTTGGGACCCCGTAGCGACAGATGATGTTGTTTCTGATAAACCTTGCGACGTGTGAAGCCTTCAACACCGCATAAGATTGGGCCTCGACTCACTTCGTGAAATAATCTATTGCAACCAGGATGAACTCATGCCCATTTGACCCCTTCGGAGTGACAGCCCCGATCACATCAATTCCCCAGACTGAAAATGGCCATGGTGAATGGCCATGGTGAAGTCATGCTGTACAGCTTTGACGGCGGGATGTTCATGCGATTTGCATGAATTTGACACTTGTGGCATCGTCGGACAAAACCGATACAATCCTCCTCCATGGTGGACCAGTAATAACCCTGCCTGAGGATCTTCCGTGCTAGCATTACTCCATTCATGTGTGCACCACATTCTCCTCCGTGGATGGCTTCCATCAGACTCTTCGACTCTTCGGCATCAACACACAACTTATGCATTCCCAGATGACCTCTTCTATACAGCTTACCCCCACAGATGATGAACTGAATGGCCAATCTTCTTATTGCCCTTTTATCCTTGGCATTTACCCCTGGCGGGTATGCTTCATTCTCCAGGAAATTCCAAATGTCATGATACCAGGGGTTTTCGTCCTGAACTTCATCTATAGCAGCAATTGACTCGTAGGCTGGCGCAAACTTCTGGTTAATGATGACTGGACGCATCCGGACTCCGTATGGGATGTCTATCATGGAAGATAGAGTTGCTAAAGAATCTGCGAACCTGTTGTTCTCTCTTAGTAGATGAACAAAGTTTAACTTCTCAAACTGAGGAATTAACAAATCCAAGGTCTTGTGATACATCATCATCTTTTCCTCTTTTACTTTCCAGTCTCCTTTTGCTTGAGACACAACAAGATTCGAGTCCCCGATGACGTCCAACCGTCTTGCCCCTAGTTTTTCCAGGGCTGCTTCCAAACCAGCAATGCATGCCTCGTATTCTGCTTCATTGTTCGAGACTTTGAATCGGAGTTTGAAGGCTAGGGGGATACGGGAATCGTCGGGTGCTATCAGCAACACCCCTATCCCATACTCGTGCTGATTTGATACTCTGTCAAAGTACATCGTCCACATCTCATCATCTATGTGCAAAATGGCTTCATCTGGGAATAAGTACTCGACTGCTTCACCTCCTTTCACTGGATGGTCGGCTAAGAATTCTGCCACTGCTCTTCTTTTGACCGACTTGCGTGTTACATATTTTAGATCAAATTCGGAGAGCAACAGCAACCAACGAGCTAGCCTACCCGTAAGTGTTGGTTTCTCGAAAAGATATTTGATGGGATTGAGTCACGAAACCAACATTACGAAGTGAGCTAACAGGTAGTGCCGCAGCTTCCTGGTAGCCCATACCAAAGCCAAGCAAGCCTTTTCCAATGGTGTGTAGCGAGTCTCATATTCTAGCATTTTCTTGCTCAGATAGTAGATGGCTCTCTCCACTTTGTCTTCAGATTCTTGTGCGAGCATGCAGCCCATGGTGGTCTCAGTCACTGAAAGGTACAATATAGTTTCCCCGGTTCTGGTGGTGATAAAACGGGCGGGTTCTGTAGATATTCTTTAATCTGTTCAAACGCAGCTTGACATCGGCCATCCCATTGGAACTTCTTGCCTTTCTTCAGGAGACCAAAAAGTGGTTCATAAGTCAAGGTTAATTTTGAGATAAACCGTCTTATGAATTGTACTTTACCCAGAAAGCCTCGCACCTCCTTTTCAGTCCTTGGTGGTGGCATTTCTAAGATGGCCTTGATTTTGGAAGGGTCGACTTCGATGCCTCTTTGTGTAATTAGAAACCCTAGCACTTTTCCCGCTGTAACACCGAATGTACATTTATGAGGATTCAGCCGCAACCAAAATTCTCTGATCCTTTGAAAAAACTTGTGCAAGGCGGTGTAGTGGCCCTCTCTATCTTTGGACTTGACAATCATGTCGTCCACGTACACCTCAACCTCCTTGTGAATCATATCATGTAATATTGTGGTCGCGGCCCGTTGATAAGTAGCTCCAGCATTCTTCAATCCGAACGGCATGACTCTATAGCAGTATGTCCCCCACGGGGTGGTGAATGCAGTCTTTTCCCGGTCTTCTGGTGCCATTACTATCTGATTGTAGCCGGAGAAGCCATCCATGAATGAAAGCAACGCGTGCCCTGCTGTGAAATCCACCAACTCATCAATATGCGGTAAGGGAAAGTCGTCCTTCGGACTAGCTCTGTTCAAATCCCTGAAATCCACGCATACTCGGATCCTGCCATTCTTCTTCGGCACTGGAACAATGTTCACCAACCAAGTCGGGTATTCTAATACCAGCAGGAAGCCTGCGTCGATTTGCTTGGTGACCTCTTCCTTAATCTTGAGACCCCAATCCGGGCGGATCCTCTTGAGTTTCTGTTTGACTGGTCGAGCCTCAGGGTCAAGAGGGATCCGATGCTGTACAATCTCAGGATCAATTCCAGGCATGTCTTCGTAGGACCATGTGAAAACATCTTTGAAATCTTTTAATAAAGAGACTAAGCGCTCGCGTTCCTCCGAAGACAACGTGGACCCGATCTGGACCAGCCGCGGGTCTTCCTCAGTACCAACATTCACGGTAATGATTTCATCCATTAGGGGTTTGACAAATCTCTCCTGCTCTTGCTCAATTAAACGTTGCAAAACTGGAGGAATTTCTTCCTCGTCATTTTCATCAAAATTTTGAAAGTCCGAGTTTATGCAATAAATCAAGGGCACAGAAAAGTACTCAGAAACCACAGCTACTTGATTCTCATTAAGTTCATCCAAATCGTCCGAATTCTCGGTTACAACAGACTCAAATGAGAAAGAAAAAGACGACCTGGACAAGACTGTGGTATCCGGGTTATCATCCCCAGGATTACCAGACTCAGACTCAGTCGAGCTGGAACCTGATTCCGACTCACAAGACTCGGTGGAATCAGATTCCAGCTCACTACCTGACCCGATACTGCTGGACAAAAATCCCTCATCGTATTGCCAAGTGAGAGATGGTGCGATAGATGCATCCAAGATAGCTGCTGGTAGGCTCGCGGCCGTTTCATCCCCAATCATGGAAACCGAGAAGTTATCCCCCAAGCACTTTTGGTCGATCGGAGGATCTGAAAGTAGACATGCCAATGCTACCCCCATTTCAATTTCAATGCCCTCGGAGTCCACTGCCTTATACTGTTCAATCTCAGCTGATGGGTCCGTCTGCTCTTCGGCAACATCCTCCCCGGGTAATTGCAGGTCAAAGAAGATCTCGAAACCTGGCATACGCTTCTTCTCCGCGTTCAGCCATGGCTCTGGGAAGCCGCAAAATGGAAAGTCCTCCCCCTCCCGGACGAAGCGTCCATTCAGGGTACCATGAATGGGCCTGTACATTAGGTCAAAAGGCTTCCCCGCCTTCTTCGCTTTGGCTCTTCCTGCCATTTCTTTTCCCTTCCTTACCTAGTCCTCTTTGGTGGGCAGATAACCCAATCCAAAGGTATGAGGGTTGTGTGGCACTTCGGCCAATGCTGCAACGCCCTTCCGGCCGCTTTTTCCTAATCCCATCCCGGGGATGTGTTGTAGCTTGTTCATGAGGTAGACAGATTGAGCACTGACGTACACTCCTTCATTCACAGCCATGATATTCTGCACCACCCGAGCCTCAGCCAGAGTGAACCCTGATAAGAACACATCCTCCGTGCCATGCTCGATTTCTAAGACTGGTGTGGACACTTCTGGCGGCGGATGGATAGACGAATTCCCGAAGACAATAGCCACCCCCTTCCTGTGAGGGTACTTCAACATCTAATGTAAAGTGAAAGAGACTGCCTTCACTTGGTGCAACCACGGCCGCCCCAAGAGTAGATTGAAGGTTGCGGGAACATCCAAGACATGGAATTCAATGTTGTGTTGTCCTGGACCAACCTGGGTTTGAATTTTGACAGTCCCCATCGCCTCTCTGCTAGTATTATCATAGGCTCTGATCACTTGGGTAGTCGGTACGAAGTCCACGGGCTTCAACCCAATTGCATACGCTGTTCTGGCTGGCAGACGTTGATGGCGGATCCGGTATCAACAAGTACCACCGGTATCCACTTGTCCCTACATTCCACAGAAATGTACAGGGGTTTGTTGTGATTTGCGCCCTCAGGCGGTAGTTCTTTGTCTGAAAAGGATAATGCCGGGGAACCTCCTCCAGAAAGACCAGTCCAACCAGCTGCTCTGGTGTGGTATCTATAGAGAGTTTGGCCTTGTCCATAGCAGATAGGACAGCTTGTCTGTGCACTCGTGAAGCCATCAGCAGTCCCCAGATGGAGATGTCTGCTTGTATCTTCTTTAATTGCTTCAGCACGGCTTTGTAGACGTCCCCCGAACGCATCCCGGGGCGAGGAGTGCGAGTCCCCCCCGTTCTGGTTCGATATTGGGTCACTACAGTTCGAAGGACTCAAATGTCACGGTTCTTAATCTTGAACCAAAGAGTCCAAATCCGGCAAATCGTTTTGAAAACAGATTTTTTTGAAAGAAGTGCCAAACATGGACTGCTTTGCCAGATACAGAGTCGCCACCTAAATATTTTTTAATGGGAAATTTAGGAAACCCTGACTCGGTGCCAAAGGCCACGTGTCTGTCATCACCAAAGTTGCCTCGGCTCGGGAACTTGGGTACGATTGGGGAAGGTCACTTCGTGAGCACCCCCGCTCGCCCGGTCAAAGACCGGCCTCTACTAACCATGATATCTGTTTTTGAAAACATTGTATGTTCTTATTCCGGTTATTTAGCCTAGGTTACTATGTGATGCGCACAGCATACAAGTATAGACTGAGTCGCCTGAATTGGAACAAAACATTTCATGTTTGTTTGTTTGAAAATGGTTTGCTACCCGCAGGTAGGCTTAAAATGCAGATTTTGCCACCCTCGGGTGGGCTTAGAAAACATGATTTTACCACAATCTAGTGGGCTTAAAACAAACATTTGATGAATTGTCCCAATTCAAATAACCCAACCTTCACCCACAGGCATTCAGGCAGTTATATCACATAAGCACATAGCCTCATGGCAAGCATGCTATCATGGCAACACTCACACGCATGCAAGGATGCTAAAGCATAAAACTTACCGAGTACTCCAAGCCAAAATAGAAACTACATTAGAAATCATGCATGATCCTAAGTATACAGAAATGCCTAATGCAACACATGCAAAAATGCAATTATAGCAGGCTCGGCTATTCTAAACATGGCATATGGAATGCTACAACTAACACGTATTCAATTTGGAATTGAAATACAAATGCAGTTTGTATGATGCGCCGAGCCCGGTGCGTGCAAAACAGATGAATGATGCAAACATGCTGTCATACTGTATGCTAATTGAAATATGTCCTATATCTAACCATCATAAGCAGATAAATAAAAAGGAAGAAAGACGTGGGGTTGGAAGACATACATCACACACACCCACACTTATTACAGTTATGCCCTCGCGCAGAGGGTCCGAATAAATATATAGTCCCAAATGAAAGAATAATACAGTCCAAAATATTACAGTCCCAAATAATATACAAATTCCTAATTAATTAACAAATTAACTAAGAAAACTGTAAACTGACATGCAAGCCAGGAGCTGCCTTGATTCTGATGAACGATGTACGTTGGAGCTGCCTTGCGCAGAAATCCACTGGGATGCCCCAATTAGCCTCTGTTTTGCAATGTTTCTCGAAAAGCGCGCCAAGCTTCGGAAGACCGCTGGTTCTGGATATGCTGCAACAGAGAGCAGGAAAGGGGCATAGCAATGTATTTCACAAATATATGCATGCCTCGATCTTCGTGCCACCAATCACGCATCTCGATGCATGATGGCTGAGGAATCGGATTGCACAACTCAATATAGGATGAATGCACATGAATGCTACAATAAAACCTAACTCCATCATGGGTAATCCGGAGTGTCGGTGACTTGGGAATTGAGATCCGTTCCGTCACTCGGAGTACGGAACGTACCTCGTTTCCCGTGCCCGGGCTAACTCCTATCCCGAACACGATGCAATGAGCATGATATGCATGAAATGCAGCTAATATGCAATCCTAACATACACAATGCTATGAAAATGAAATGCCTCGAAATACGTGCACATGTGCACGCACACCAAGGAAATGATCCTAAGGCATGAAATGGCATACGCAATGCAAATTGGACTTATACCAACATGAGAGAGCCTCAGCCACACTCACATAAGAAGCCGTGAGATGAAAAAGAGATGCCTCAAAATGCGTGCACAAGGACACGCAAAATGAGGAAATGGCATACGCAATGCCGTATGGGCTTACACCAACACGAGTGAACCTCAGTCACACTCACATAGGAGGCCGAGAGATGAAAAATGAGATGCCTCGAAATGCGTGCACAAGGGCATGCAAAACGAGGAAATGGCATACGCAATGCCGTATGGGCTTACACCAACACGAGTGAACCTCAGTCACACTCACATAGGAGGCCGAGAGATGAAAAATGAGATGCCTCGAAATGCGTGCACAAGGGCACGCAAAACGAGGAAATGGCATACGCAATGCCGTATGGGCTTACACCAACACGAGTGAACCTCAGTCACACTCACATAGGAGGCCGAGAGATGAAAAATGAGATGCCTCGAAATGCGTGCACACGGGCACGCAAACCGAGGCAATGGCATACGGAATGCAATGATGCTAAAATGACATACAAAATGCAAAATGGGCTTACACTAACATGAGAGAGCCTCAGCCACACTCACATAAGAGGCCAATAGATAAAAAAGAAGTGCCTCGAAATGCGTGGACACGGGCACGCAAACCGAGGCAATGGCATACGCAATGCAATGAGACTAAAATGGCATATATAATGCAATATGGGCTTATACTAACATGAGAGAGCCTCAGCCGCACTCACATAAGAGGCCGTCGGATAAAAAAGAAGTGCCTCGAAATGCGTGCACACGGGCACGCAAACCGAGGCAATGGCATACAGGCATGAAATGGCATGGAATATGATACGCAAACATGCAAATGAATTTCAACAACTAAAAATGATGCAAAACAGCCCCAAAATGAGGCGAAATGGCACCAAATGCAAGGAATGGTCCCGAAATGCGAATTTAGGCACCCAAAATGGCCTATGGCTATGCAAAACATGCACAATATGGACATGGAATGAAAATACAGCAGCAAGGCAGCCGCAAGACAAGCATTTTTCAGTCATAAAAAGGGCTAAACAGCAAGCACACATAGGATTAGGCAAGAATGCAAAAATGGCTCCGCAAGAGGGATATTGAAGTAAGTAATAAATGCAAAGCTCAAACAAGAAAATATCCTTCTACAACACTGAAGAGGGCCTAAAAATATGAACATTTACAGTAGATGACATCCCCCAAATCAGTATGCAAACATGCTAAGAATGCCATGCAAGAACTAGGATACTATAGGCTATAACATGAGGTACCCCAAACATTTATCAAACCAGAAAATACCCTTCATGAAATATGTCAAGAAGATCAAAATATGACTCTTTCCAGACCTGATGATGGCCGAAAACAGAATCTAGATAGGCTTAACAAAGCATGCAAAAATGGGGGTCAAAGAGGGGTATAATGACAAGTATAACATGGAGACTCCCAAAAAAGTTGATCCCTTCTACAATGTTGTAGAGGGACCCAAAATAAGCCTACTCACAGTTCATGACATGCTCCAAAACAGATCACATGTAGGCCAAACAAATCATGCAAATTTACGGTAAATGTGAGAGATTATGAAGCAAGTGCATGATAGAGAGGCCAAAAATGGTTGAGCCCTTCTTCAATGTTGAAGAGGGGCTCAAAATAGGCCCACTCACAGTTTACATTATGCTCGAAAACAGATCACTCATAGGCTAGAAATTTCATGCAAGATTATGGCATATAAGATGATATTGAAGCAAGTACCAAATGGAGGACTCAAACAAGGTTGAGCCCTTAAACAAACATGAAGATAAGCTCAAAAGAGTGACCCTTTCAGTTAGGGTCGGAGCCTAAAACAGTGAGAAAATAGGCTTAAGAAATGAAGCAAGAAAATGCTACAAAAGAGGGAGATTGAGACTTACCCTTGTAGACCCTTTCTTTTCTACCTCTTGGCTTGAGGAATGTTGCTTCTAAGCCTCTGAGAACCTCTCCTTGCTGCTGGAAATGGAGTGGTGATGGGGATGCTTGATGATGATGAAGAAATGGCACCAAACTTGAAGAAAAATGACTTTGGGGCTTGGAAATGGAGAGAAATGGGAGGTGGAAGGTGTATCTCTCTCTCAAATGTGTCTAACAAAATGTCTAACCTTGAGCCAAGAAGCCAAGCCTCTCCTTTATAGAGGAGAGGCATCAAAAATATCTAAGGGTCCTCTCTAATCCTCCATACACGTGTATGGAGGATTGTCCATTTGGCAACCAGCTGGCACAGTTGGAATACACTGAGGGAGAGGAAAATGGCCGGCCAGCTTAAAGGGGCAAAATGGTCATTTCACAAAAGGGATGGCCGGCCAGCTAGATTTTCTGGCCGGCCAGCTAGTTTTCAGGAACTGCCGGGAAGAAAGCTGGCCGGTGGGTGCTAGGGAAGTCCAAATGTGGCCATTCAAGTGTCCAAATTGAAGACCCGGAAGTTAGCTTTCCAATGGCATAAACCTTGCATCAAAATTTCTCCTGTGGAAAAAGTTATGCCAGTTTCCGTGAAGCCGCGCAGATTTCGGTCCAACCGGAGTGATGCCTTACTTCAATCAACCATATCTCCTCCGTCCGGAATTGAATTTAGGAGATTCTTGAGTGGAAAATGAAGCCCCGGGAGTAAGCTTTCCAACGGTGGTAGCCTCATAGCTTGATTCCAAGTATTTGAATGAATAGGCCCGATTCGGCGAGGGCTGCTCGACTTTCTCTTAACGGTTCATGCCCGTTTTACCCCCAACTGGATTTCTTCCCTCTTCTCCTCTTTTCTTCAACTCCAAACCCCTAAGTAAGGTGCTTTGAAAGATTTTTCAAAGATTTCATCTCTCCTTCATTCATTTCCACTTTGTCCTCGTTCGGTTTACCGAAAAACGCAACATTTAACAAAATGCGAACGTCGGAACATCGTAGGAACTTTATTTCAAAAACGTTTTGAAAGAGAGGGTTTTAAGGTCTAAAAATCTTTTGATCAAGATTGTTTTGGTCCAAAACAGGGGTATGAAGTTGGGATTTGACTCTCTCTCTTTGCCGAAGGAATTGCACTTTTCCCCCTGCACAACTTTCTCTACCATGTAAACCATCAGTCGCGTCCAAGTCTTATGGACGGTCAAAAATGGGGTGTCTAGAGGCTTCTTCTTCAAGTTGTTTCTCTTTCTGCTTCTCAGCTTCCTTGTCCTTCCCAGATGCCTCTGGCTGGTCTAGGTGCGGGGGCTTGAAATACCGCCCACTTCTTGTCATGTGATCAACCTCATCGAGATACCAGGTGTCATCTGGTTGATTGCTTCCCCAATTCTCGTCTGTGTGGGCAAGACATAAATCGTCGTCTTCCCACCACATCCCATGAGTAGCCAACAAACATCTGTCTGGCTCTGGCGTGACTGTACCCGCAGTACTTTCAGCCCACATGCTCGCAGCATCTTCTGTCTTCATGCCCACAGCACTCTCAATCCCTTCATGGGCTTTGGCTTTCCGGATCCTCTCAGAATCCCAAAACTTTTCTTGTTCTGTCAGCGCAGTTTGTTGTTCATCTTTCCTTGCATTCGCACTGTCCCAGTTCCGAGCAAAATTCTTCGTACCGGCGCTCTCCGGCAATATACTCTGACTCTCGGCCTTTCCGGCCACAGCTAGTATCCCTACCCCTGCTGGGCTTTGTTCTGGTTGAAACTCCACAACATCCGGTTGATCATCCAGCCACCCGATGGCCTCTGCTGATTCCTCATAATTAAACCCATTGACTGCCGCGCCCCCTGATTCTTGGTCATCTAAAAATTGAAGGTTGGCGAAGTTCTCTTCCACAGCCGTCAGATCGTTTGCCCCTTGCTCAACTCCATCGCCCCGGATCACACACAATTCTGCCTTCTCTGACAATTCCACACCTGAACCAATCTGGCCTGCTGGTAGAATGTACTCACTCGGATCATAGGCTTCCCTGGTAAAACTCCCAAACTGTTCAATCCCAGACTCAACAATTCCACTCTCTTCTGAAGTCCACCCTGTCCCATCTTCGATGGTCACCACCGTTGGCTTTGGTTGGGTTGTGGAGATGTCCAACATGCACAAAGAGTCGGTGCAGTCGGGAAGGAGCACCTCCGGCTTAGGTAGGTGGGATGGGGTGATATAGATACTAGGATCGTAAGACACGACCCCAGTTTGGATGAAGTTGATTCTGTTGGGAGGGGGAGTTTGGTTATGTGGTGGGAGAGGATTTGTTGTAACGTTGGGTTTGTCGGGAGGTGCGATCACCTGTTTGTCAATAAGATCCTGGATCTCGTGACGCAATCTAAAGCAACGGTCGGTGTCGTGACCGTGCTGTTGGTGATACGCGCAGTATCTAGTTGGGTCATGAGAGGGAGGTAGTGGATTTGGTAGTAGCCTCGGCTCCAGGGGCGTCAAATGCTTCTTCCTGATTAATACCCCTAGAGCTTTGGACAGGGGCATATACAGGGGTGTAAAGGTTCTTTGGCCTCTGGGTTGGTATTTAGTAGTTTGGGTATTGCTTCCAGATGCACCGAAGAAGGGTGTGGCTGCCACGGGTTTCGGAAGGGGAGGGGGAATGGTGGTGACCATGCTCACCTCTAAAGTTCTTGCAGTTGCAGCGCCACCCGGGCCTGCATTGTTGTTACGGTTAAAGGTCCTCCTGGGCTGTTCCCGATCTTGGTCAATCAGGCCTTGTTTCATTGCATCTTCGATCTGCACCCCCATCTCGTGTAGATCTGAGAAGGTGGGGAAGGGGATCACGATCATCTTTTGCATCAGTTTTGGTTGGAGATTGCGCACAATCATCCTGATCTGGTCCTTATCGGTGGGCCTTAAAGTCATCATCGAGGCCTTCGCCTTCCACCGGGTTACGAAATCTGAGAAGCTCTCTTTGGGCTCCTGCCTTGTTGTTTCGAGATCATGGGTTGTAATCTCAATCTGGGTGTTGTAAGAGTATTGTGCAACAAAGGCTTCAGCCATCTCATCCCAACTCCGTTTGACATCATCGTCCAACTTCGCATACCAGATAGCGGCCACACCTGACAGGGTTCGGCCGAATAGCGAAAGCTTCTGGGGTCTAGTGAGGCCCATTGGTCGTAATATATCTGAGAATAGTCGGAGGTGGACCATGGGGTCCCCGGATCCATTAAAGCGATCGATCTGGGGCATTTTAAATCTGTCTGGCAATGTCACGGCCACATCGGTATATCCGTCCTCGATATCTGGAATACCCTTCATCCTCTGGGATTTTTTGAAAAGCTTCTCAAGCTTGCTCAGTTTCAGTGCTGTATGGTCTATTTCGAACTCAAAGGGAGAGTCCGGGTGGTTGGCGGGTGTATGGGTCTTGGACAGTTGAGGCGGAAGTGGGGGCGGAGCTAGCCCCGTTGGAAGGCCTGTGTCGTCTTGGATGTTTTGGACATTCGGCAAGGTGTTCTGGGTATTTGGTAGGACATTTTGGGCAGTTGGTGCCTGTTCGGGTAGCGGGACCCCTGGTGGAGGAGGAACTGAATGTGAAGCTGACGCTGCATTCTGCTGTTGCAGTCTAGTGATGAGCTCGGCCTGTTGGGCCATGACTGTGGCCTGTTGTTTGGAGAACTCCGCTTGGCGGACAGCGTCCTCCTGCATTTGCCTCATACTCTCCTGCATTTGGCGCATCATTTCCTCTATTCCGGCCATATTCTGTTGGTCCTGCTGACTGACCGGTATGTGTATTTCTATAGCGGAAACCGAAACCTCAACCTGACTGCTCACTGCTATGGTAGACCACTGCCCTGATGACCTCTGCTCAGACACACTGTGCTTTCTTGACCTCCTCTTAACAACTGGGGGTAGAGAATGGAACACTGGATGTCCGTCAACCAGATCCTCAGATCGATTGAGCCGACGACCTCTTGTCCAAAGTGCTTGGGGAATATCTACTAGGTCGGAAGCAATTGTGCTAAAACTGTCCTAGCAAAAAGATAAATAAAGCAATAAGGAAATAAACAACCAGATAAACGGACAGCATAACAGCTTTAAAATAAATACACAACACACGGCTGGGTATGATAACACACGGTCAATAAACTGAATACACACTGTCCTCCAACACTGATCATTATCCCTGAATCACTGTCTCCGAAAACTGAATCTGATACCCGCAGATAACTGATTCTCAAACACTGACTGATGCCCGCAGGCCTGATGCCCAAACTCATAAACTGATACATGCACTCCTGTAGAGACGCACTCTAAAAGCACATAGCAGATAAGTGAGAGCCAAAACACCCCTATATTGGGGTAGGGTTTCCCTGTCCTATTTTGTCAGGAACTAGGGTTTCACTACGCACGCAGCGGTTTCAAACAACCTAAAATCGGGTAAGCAACCTGTCCTAGTTTGGAATGGTCACTATGGATCCGAATATGCACTAGGTCGAATGGTCAAAAAGGGTGCCCCAGTAAAACCGGGGTTTGTGTTCCCATACTGGCAGAGCCCACAACCGGTCAGCCTTATGGTCATGCCTTGACAAGACAAGCCTCCGGCAAACCGTTCAGGAATAGCAGATGGCAAACACGGTGTCCTAGGCGCACCAATGCAAATGCAATGCAAAGAAACACATAAGTGTAGTCAAAACAAGATATGATGAGTTCGAGTCAAGTTCTCTAAATCTCCAACAGAGTCGCCAGAAACTGTAGACAAGCCCGCGGGGGACCTTGCTACAGCTCGGACTCGATTTCGTGTCACGGTTCTTAATCTTGAACCAAAGAGTCCAAATCCGACAAATCGTTTTGAGAAAACAGATTTTTGAAAGAAGTGCCAAACATGGACTGATTTGCCAGATACAGAGTCGCCACCTAAATATTTTATTTTGGGGAAATTTAGGAAACCCTGACTCGGTGCCAAAGGCCACGTGTCCGTCATCACTAAAGTTGCCTCGGCTCGGGAACTTGGGTACTATTGGGGAAGGTCACTTCGTGAGCACCCCCACTTGCCCGATCAAAGATCGGCCTCTACTAACCATGATATCAAGTTTTGAAAACATTATGTGTTCTTATTCCGGTTATTAGCCTAGATTTACTATGTGATGCGCACAGTATACAAGTATAGACCGAGTCGCCTGAATTGGAACAAAACATTTCATGTTTGTTTTTTTTGAAAGATGGTTTGCTACCCGCAATTAGGCTTAAAATGCAGGTTTTGCCACCCTCGGGTGGGCTTAGAAAAGATGGTTTTGCCACTATCTAGTGGGCTTAAAACAAACAATCGACGCATTGTTCCAATCTAAGTAACCCAACCTTCACCCACAGGCATTCAAGCAGATATATCACATAAGCACGTAGCCTCATGGTAAGCATGCTATCATGGCAGTCACTCGCACGCATGCAAGGATGCTAAAGCATAAAAACTTACCGAGTACTCCAAGCCAAAACAGAAGCTAATTAGAAATCCATGCATGATCCTAACTATACAGAAATGCCTAATGCAACACATGCAAAAATGCAATTATAGCAGGCTCGGCTATTCTAAACATGGCATATGAGATGCAACAGCTAACAAGTATTCAACTTGGAATTAAAATACAAATGCAGTTAGTATGATGCGCCGAGCCTGGTGCATGCAGAACAGATGAATGAATGCAAACATGCTATCATACTGTATGCTAATTGAAACATGCCCTAATCTAACCATCATAAGTAGGTAAATAAAAGGGAAGAAAGACGTGGGGTTGGAAGACATACATCACACTCACGCACACTTATTACAATTTTGCCCTCGCATAGAGGGTCCAAATAATATACAGTCCCAAATGAATAGTACAGTCCGAATAAATAATACAGTCCAAATATGTACAAAAAATCCTAATTAATTACCAAATTAACTAAGAAAACAATAAATTGGCATGCAAGCCAGGGACTGCCTTGACTCTTCTTCGGATGACGAATGATGCATATCCGGGTTGCCTTTGCGCGGAAATCCACTGTGATGCCCCAATTAGCCTCTGTTTTGCAATGGTTTTTGGAAAGCGTGCCAAGCCTCGGAAGACTGCTGATTCTTGATTTGCTGCAACAGAGAGCAGGAAAGGGGCATGGCAATGTATTTTCACAAATGTATGCATGCCTTGATCCTCGTGCCACCAATCATGCATCTCGATGCATGATGGCCGAGGAGTCGAATTGCACAATTCAATATGAAATGAATGCACATGAAAAACACAACAAGACCTAACTCCATCATGGATAATCCGGAGTGTCGGTGACCGGGGAATTGAGACATGTTCCGTCACTCGGAGTACGGAACGTACCTCGTTTCCCGTGCTCGGGCTAACTCCTATCCCAAACACAATGCAATATGACATGCATGAATGCAACTAAGATACAACCTAACATGCACAATGCTATGAAATGACATACACGATGCATGAGGTAACATGGCATACACAATGCGCTAACATACAACCTAGCATACACAATGCTATGGAATGAAATGGCATACACAATGCATAATGAACTTACACCAACACGAGTGGACCTCAGCCACACTCACATAGGAGGCCATTAGATGAAAATGAGACAACTCGAGATGCGTGCACGCGTGCACGCAAACCGAGGACCGACCCTAAGGCACGAATGCCACTCTAACAAGACATGGCAAGGCATGGAACATGGCATACAAGCATACAAATTTCAGTAGCAAAATACGATGCAAAAAAGCCCCGAATCATGGAAATATGGCACCCGATGCATGGAATGATCCCGAAATGCAAAATTAGGCATACGGAATGACCTATGACTATGCAATGCATGCATTATTCGAACATGAAGTGTGAAGACAGAAGCGAGGCAGCCCCAAAATAAGCACATTTACAGTTCTAAGCAAGGCCAAACAGCGAGCGCAAATGGGGCTAAACTAGCATGCAAAAATGGCCCCGAAAGCAAGATAATGAAGCAAGTGACAGATGCTGACACTAAAAAGAGAAGGGACCTTCTAAAATGTCGAAGAGGGGCCCAAAATATGGTACTTTACAGTTTTCCACAAGCCACAGAAACAGACACAAGTATGGCAAAACTCTCATGCAAAAAGTGGGCCTAAAGGAGGACAAAGAAGCAGGTGATGCATGCTGGCCTCAAACAGATGAAGGCCCTTCAACAAAGTTGAAGAGGGACCTAAAACATGGCATTTTACAGTTTATGGTCAAACCCAAAACAGTGCACAAGCATGCTCAAAATACTATACAAGATGAGACCAAAAAAGAGAGCTATAACACTAAGTACAAAAAGGATGCCTCAAACAGTAAAAGACCCTTAATGAAACATGACTAGGGGGTCAAAATAAGGCCATTCATAGTTCGGACCAGAGCCCAAAAACAGAAGCATAAAAGGCTAACAAATCATGCAAAAATGAGGCCAAGAGAGGGGTAAAGAGACAAGTGACATATGGAGGCCCCAAACAGTGATGAGCCCTTCAACAATATTGAATAAGGGCTCAAAATAAGCTACATTATAGTTTACAACAGAGCCCAAAACAGTTTACATACAGGCCAAAAATGCTATGCAAGAAAGAGGGATACAAGAAGGGTAAAGAGGCAAGTGCAAGAAGGAAGCCTCAAACAGGTAAATACCCTTAATCAAACATGAAGGAGAGCTCAAAATAATGCTACTTTCAGTTAGGGTTGGAGCCCAAAAATGAAAGCAAGAATAGCTAAGAAAGCATGCAAAAATAAGCTTGAAAGAGGGGAAAAGACACTCACCCTTGAAGACCAAACTTTAGCAAACTTTTGGCTTGAGAAATGGTGCCTCCAAAGCTCTGAGAAGGCCCTCCAAGCTGCTGGAATGGAGTAGTGGTGTGGTGCTAGGTGGTGGTGTAGAAATGAGTGTAGGACTTGAGAGGTTTGGAGCTTGGAATGAGGGAAAGAGAGAGATGCAATATAGGGGCTCCAAGGGTTTTTTTCTAACCCCTAAACCAGAGCTGGAGGCTGGTTTATATAGGCAAAAGAGGGGGAGAAAGAGAGGGAAAAATGGGGGGGAAAACATTCAAGTTTCCCCCCAAAATTTTGGCCCCCTGGATACAAAATTTGGGGGGGAAAAAAGTGTATATTTGTAATGTACCAACTGTAAGGATTCTGGCCGGCCAGGTATTGGATTTGCAGGTGGCCGGCCGGCTGTCCCCATGGCCGGCCGGCCAGGGGTCAAAAAGGCCAAGTGTAATTACTAGCTGACCACCACAAATTGGTGGCCTCCCAGGTGTTCTCAACACAACCCTGTGGTAAAAAATTGGCAACAGTGAACCAGGAGAGAGAATAGGCCACTTTCAGGAGGGGTTCAAAAGGGTCAATCACAATTACTAGCCGACCATATGATATTTGTGGCCTCCCATGTGTGTACAACACAAATATGTGGTTTGGAGCTGGAAAAAGTGGACTTAGGGTGGTCAACATTGGCTTTTGAGTGAGAAAAACGGGCGTCGGAGGGCGATGAAAGAATATAACTGGTTGTTGAAACAATTACTGGCCTCCCACCCTTCTATGACCTTCCTGGTGATGAAACAGAGGTCCTTGCAAAAAATGAACACAGACCGATGCAAAATGAAGGTTCGGGGGCCGAAACGCGCAGTCCGAGGCCCCGAAAATTGACTGTTAGGCACCGGGAGTGGTGTTCGACCACGAAGTGGGTCTCTCAGACCACAGTGTCCCTCAAAAGGGAGTAAATAAGATATGTACCAAAAACCGGAGCAAACGGAGATGGTTAAGCGGTCCCGAACCGAGGCACACGGCCAACGATTCTGAAAACCGGGAACCGGGCTCCGAAATGGGCAAAATGGCCTACGACCACGAAACGTAGCCTACGGCCACTGAGAGATGGTCTACGAGACCTCTCCCTCCCTTCTGAAAGAAAAACAAGAAAAACCGAGCCTAGCTTGCAAACCGAGGCAAAGCATGAGATAGCCCGGAGGTCCGGAGGCAAGGCTCGCAGCCGAGACTCTGAAACCTCTGGACGAGCACAGTATGCAACATCACCAAGTGCTCAATCGGTGACGTCTGAGTCTTAAGGTCGGTCAAAAATGGGGTGTCTACAACTATTTGTCATTGTTCAAAATACCAATGGGAGTGGCAAAAGAAATAGACAGCATCCAAGCAAATTTCTTATGGGGAGGATCCGATCTCAAAAGGAAAGTGCATATGGTTAGTTGGGAAGTCATTACCAGGAGCAAGAATTTGGGTGGATTGGGTATTAGAAGGTCCACAGATATGAATATTTTCCTTCTGAGTCGTAGCTGGCTGCCGTACATGGCAGGAAATTTTAGAGCTTAAAAAATTTGGTCTAATATAATTTGTGCAGTTAGAACCCAGCCTGAGGTGTACAATTACTATCTTGAAAACACTGAAATCCAGTTAGGGAATGGTAGGAGAGCTCAATTCTGGTTAGATAAATGGATGGGCGAGGTGTGTCTGAAGTCTGAATTCCCCAGATTATTTTCTCTGTCCACTAATAAGTATGGAACAATTTCTGATTTTAAGAACAGATGTGGAGGGTCTGAGGAGTGGAGTTTGGAATTTATGAGGCCTTTGCTGGCTTGGGAGGAGGAGGAGGTAGGTAGGTTATATACCTTTATAAGGTCTGCACCAGCCATTAGAGCCACCTGCCTAGATGTTTGGCTGTGGAAGGCTGACCCATCTGGGGTGTTCTCGGTTGCTTCAGCGTATAAGAGATGCGAAGCACTCTTGGGACTTGTTAGGACAATGGCTATGGAAGTCTGGCACAATTGTGCTCCACCCAAAGTAAAATTCTTTGGGTGGTTGGCTTGGAGAGGCAGGGTGAAAACAACAAGTTTCTTGCAGAGAATAGGGATATTAGAAGTGAATGTAAATGTGGAATGTGTCTTTTGTTTGGTGATTGTGGTCTTATATTATGAAATGGTGGGGTGTGCAGTGGGTTATACCCAGCTTTGTGGAAGGGTTGCTGCAGTGGTGGTTTGTAAGATGAAAAAGAAAGAAAAGCTGATATGGAAAGTCATACCTTTGGCTGTCTGTTGGTCTACGTGGAAGCATAGAAATGAATGTGTCTTTAATGGTTCTCGACCAAATCTGGAAGTTTTATGTGAGATTGTCAAAGCTAGAATAGCATGTGGGTTACGGCATCTCCAGCCAAAGTGGAATTTTCTATCAATGATGTAGTCTTTAACTTGCAGCAGGTCCAGTTTTGTATTAGGAATGGGAGTTGATGCTGCAACTGGTCTGCTGGTGTAGTTTATTGGCTGCAAGTTATCTGTCCTCTGGGTGTTCCTGCTGGTGGTGTTTCTGCCTGGTCAGTTTGGGCGTTGTTGTGAGCTAGTTTTGTATAGGTAGTGGAGGGCTGCAAGTCTTGCTGATTGATTTTAGTGGACTACTATGGTGGGCTGGTAGTTAAGTTTTGAGGAGTGTTTCTTTGCTACTGAGGTTTCTTTGGGAAAATGAGGCATCTGTTGTTTCTGTGTTGCTATTCTGTCATGTTGTCTGCTATGGTGGTATATGGTCATTTGTAGATTGTGCTCTTGTTGTATTGTTTGATTGGTAGTGGTTTTGATTGGGCTGCTTTGTTTGTAGCTAGATTATGCTCTTGCTATCTGTTTTGTGCCTTCTATGCTCATTTGTGTTTTGCTGATCTGATAAGGTGATTGCCAAGGTGGCTGTTAGACTAAAACTAGTCTGCATCAGAGGAGTGGTTAGGTGTTTTGTTTTGTCTTCACCTGGTGGTTTTGCTTGTTGGTTCTGTTCTGTTTGATTGGTTGTGGTTTGTTAGATGAAGTTCAAGCCATCAGAGGTTTAATGCTTGTTGTTATGTGTGTTTGTGTATTGGAAAATAAGGGTGCGCATCATATGGAGGAGACATTCAGTCTGCTGGTGTTTTGCAGCTGTGCTCAGGTCTACCTAGTTGAAATTTGATGTTGAGCTCAGGGGTGCAGTTCTCTGTTTTAGCTTTAGAGTTCAACTCAGATGAAGTTGTGCTATGTTCTTATATTGCCTTTTACGCCTGGAATTGCTATGCTCTTAGGTGCTAGCATTCTGTGGTCATTTTATACCAGACCAGCCTGGAGTGCTCATCAATCTGCTGATTCTGTCTGCTGCTGATTCTGTGATTAAAGCTGCAACATCCCTGGAAGTGTTCATCAATTTGCTGAAATGTGAAGCTTGGCTAGGCTGCTTGAGGTTGGGTGCGTCTATCTATGGATGGTGATTATGCTAGCATAATGAGCTCAAGAACTTCATATTGAGGTTTCATTTTGATCTGAATTGGGGCTCTCTGGTGTAGTTGTGTTTTTCCTCTGGTTATGCAGCATTGTGAATTGGCTATGCAGCAGCATTTTGATTTGTTGTAATGGGTGTTAGCTCTGGACTGGGGCATTTGAACTGAGGCCTTGTTGAGTCTGCACTGTTGGGACATTAGAATGTTTGGTTCTGCTTTGCTGCTACACTTTGTTGGTGTTCTGGCTTTGGCTCCTAATTCTGTGCTGCACAATTCTCGAAGGTGAAGCTAGGCTAGGCTGCTTGGAGTTGGGAGTTGCTGTCTATGGATGTGCTGCTGTGAAGATTATGCTAGCATAATGAGCACAAGGAATTATCAGCTCAATGTCAGCTTGTTTAATTAAGTTGTCAGCTGATCTTGCACCTCTAGAATGGTGTTTGAGTTTGTGGATGCATAGTCTTGGGAATTAGTCTTGTGGAAGGTCTGCTAGAGAATTAAGTTGGATTTGTGGCTATATAGAGTTGGTATTCAGTTGGTTTGCTAAGTTTCTGTTCTGGTTGGTCTGCTCAGCTCTATGATGAAATTGGGTCTGTTGCTGCAAGCTGCTTGGTCTGCTCAGATTCATATGTTCAGTAATGCTCAGGTGGATCTTGATGAACTATGTGAATCCATTAAGCAAGTTAGAATCTGCATTAGGAGTGGCTCTTGAGTTAGAACTGCAGCTGCTTGGTGCTACTGGGTTGATTGTTTGGGAATTTTCTTTCCTTGTTTCTGCTGGTGTATCATCTAATGGCCTTGGGGCTTGTGTTGTTTTTTCTCTCTTTTCTTGTTGGTTTCTCACAAGCTTTCGGTGGTGCTAGCAAATGATTGGGTATCCTCCTTGGTGCCAACTTAGTTGGGTTTGGGGGGCGTATGTAGACACCCCATTTTTGACCGACCTTAAGACTCAGGCGTCACCGGTTGAGCGCCAGGTGATGTTGCATGTCGTGCTCGTCCAGAGGTTTTAGAGTCTCGGCCGTGAGCCCTGCCTTCGGACTTCCGGGCTTTTCTGTGCCTTGCCTCGGTTTGCGAACCAGGCTCGGTTTTCTCTGTTTCTCTTCCCAAAGGGAGGGAGAGGTCTCGTAGACCATCTCTCGGTGGCCGTAGGCTACATTTCGTGGTCGTAGGCCATTTTGCCCATTTCGGAGCCCGGTTCCCGGTTTTCAGAGCCGTCGGCCGTGTGCCTCGGTTCGGGACCGCCTAACCATCTCCGTTTGCTCCGGTTTTCGGCATGCATCTTATTTACCCCCTTTTTAGGGACACTAAGGTCCGAGAGACCCACTTCGTGGTCGAACACCACTCCCGGTGCCTAACAGTCAGTTTTCGGGGCCTCGGACTGCGCGTTTCGGCCCCCGAACCTTCATTCTGCATCGGTTTTCGTTCATTTTTGGCAGGGACCTCTGTTTCATCACCAGGAAGGTCATAGAAGGGTGGGAGGCCAGTAATTGTTTCAACAACCAGTTATATTCCTTCATCGCCTGCCGACGCCCGTTTTTCTCACTTTCAAGCCAAAGTTGACCACCCTAGGGCCACTTTCTTCAACTCCAAACCACATATTTGTGTTGTAGACACCTGGGAGGACACAAATATCACATGGCCGGCCAGTAATTGTCATTGACCCTTTTGAACTCCTCCTAAAAATGGCCTATTCTCTCTCCTATTTTACAGTTGTCAATTTTGGACCACAGGGTTGTGTTCAGGACACCTGGGAGGCCACCAATTTGTGGTGGCCGGCCACTAATTCAACTTGGCCTTTTTGACCCCTGGCCAGCCGGCCATGGGGGGTGGCCGGCCGGCCACCTGCAGCTCCAAAACCTGGCCGGCCTTGCTCCTCAGGGTGAGTACATTACAGCTGTGCATTGTTTTTTCCTCCAAAACCTGTATCCGGAGGGAACTTTTTTGGAGGGAAACTTGATGCAATTTCCCTCCCTTTTTTCCCTCCTTTTCTCCCCCTCTCTTGGCCATATAACCAGCCTCCCAGGTCTGGTTTGAGGGTTACAAAAAATCCCTAAGAGTTTTGCATACACATCTCCCTCTTCCTCTCTTCCAAACCCTCAAAAATCTTCCAAGTTCTACACCCTTTCTTCATCACCACCTAGCACCACCACCACTACTCCATTTCCAGCATCTTGGGGAGTTTTTTAGAGGCTAGGAGGCAGCATTTCTCAAGCCAAAAGGCAGCCAAGGGTTGGTCTTCAAGAGTAAGCACCATTCTCCCTCTTTCTAGCTCATTTTTGTGCCATTTCTTAACCCTCTTTGCTTACTGTTTTGAGCTCTGGCCATAACTGGAAATATCATTTTTTTGAGCTCCTTTTCATCTTTCATTAAGGGTCCTACCCTGTTTGGAACCCCCACCTTGCACTTCCTTCTTTACCCCTTTGTATGCCATAATCTTGCATAGTATTTTTGGGCCATATGTAATCTGTTTTGGAGCATGAGGTAAACTGAAAATAGGCTTATTTTGAGCCCTTATTCAACATTTAAGAAGGACTCAATACTGTTTGGGATCTCCATATATCACTTGTCATTGTACCCCTCTTAGGTCCCCTTTTTTGCATGATTTATTAGGCTATTGTGCTTCTGTTTTTGGACCTTGGTCCGAACTGGAAATGGCCCTAAAATGACCCCCTCTTCATGTTTCATTAAGGGTCTAGAGCTGTTTGAGATATCCTTGGTATACTTCATGTTATAGCCCTCTTGTGGCCTTAATTTTGCATGGCATCTTGAGCATATTTCTACACTGTTTTGGGCTTGATCATCTACTGTAAAAAGACATATTTTGGGCCCTTCTTCAACATTGTTGAAGGGCCCTAACCTGTTTGGGGCCAGCATATATCAGTTACTTCTTTGCCCCTTTGTTGGCCCATTTCTTGCATGAGTTGTTTGCCATACTTGTATCTGTTTTTGGGGTCTGTCATAAACTGTGAAAGGTCATATTTTTGGTCCCTCTTAAATGTTGTAGAAGGCCCTTTCTCTGTTTGGGGCCAGCATTTGTGGGTTGCCTCATACTCCTCTCTTGGCCCCCTTTTTTTACATGCTAACTTAGGCCTATTTGTGCTCACTGTTTGGCCATGCTTTGAACTGTAAACATGCTTTTTTTGGGGCTTCCTAGCTTCTGTCTTCATACTTCATTTTCAAATTATGCATGCATTGTATAGCTATAGGCCATTCCTTGAGCCAAATTTCATGTTTCGGGATTGATCCCATGCATCGAGTGTTGTTTTGCCATGTTTCGGGGCTGTTTTGCATCTCATTTTGCCTCTGAAAATTGCATGATCATATCCCATATTCCATGTTTTGTCATGTCTTGTTAGAGTGGCATTCCGTGCCGTAGGTGCGGTCCTCGGTTTGCGTGCATGCACTTCGAGTTGTCTCATTTTCATCTTATGGCCTCTCATGTGAGTGTGACTGAGGTCCACTTGTGTTGGTGTAAGTCCATTATGCATTGCGTATGCCATTTCATTCCATAGCATTGTGTATGCCAGGTTGCATATTAGAGCATTGTGTATGCCATGTCACATCGAGCATTGTGTATGCCATTTCCTAGCATTGTGCATGTTAGGTTGTATCTTAGTTGTATTCATGTATGTCATGCATATTGCATCGTGTTTGGGATAGGGGTTAGCCCGGGCACGGGAAACGAGGTACGTTTCGTACTCCGAGTGATGGAACGTGTCTCAATTCCCCAGTCACCGACACTCCGGATTATCCATGATGGAGTTAGGTCTCATTGTGTCCTCATATGCATTCATTTCATATTGAGTTGTGCAATTCGACTCCTCGGCCATCATGCATCGAGATGCGTGATTGGTGGCACAAGGATCGAGGCATGCATATATTTGTGCAAATACATTGCCATGCCCCTTTCCTGCTCTCTGTTGCAGCAAAACAAGAATCAGCAGCCTTCCGGAGCTTGGCGCGCATTCCAAGAACAGGTGCAAACAGAGGCTAATTGGGGCATCGTCATGGATTTCCGCGCAAAGGCAGCCCAAACATATATCATTCAGCGGAATCAAGGCAGTCCCTGACTTGCATGCCAGTTTATTGTTTTCTTAGTTAATTTGTTAATTAATTAGGAATTTGTACCTATTTGGACTGTATTGTTTGGACTGTACTATTCTTTTATTCGGGACTGTATATTTATTCGGACCCTTTGCGCGAGGGCATAATTGTAATAAGTGTGGGTGAGTGTGATGTATGTCTTCCAACCCCACGTCTTTCTTCCCTTTTATTTACCTGCTTATGATGGTTAGATTAGAGCATATTTCAATTAGCATACAGTATGATAGCACGTTTGCATTCATTCATCTGTTTTGCACGCACCGGGCTCGGCGCATCATACAAACTGCATTTGTATTTCAATTCTAAATTGAATACGTGTTAGTCGTAGCATTTCATATGCCATGTTTAGAATAGCCGATCCTGCTATAGTTTGCATCTTTGCATGTGTTGCATTAGGCAATTCTGTGTATCTAGGATCATGCATGGATTTCTAATGAGTTTCTATTTTGGCTTGGAGTACTCGGTGAGTTTTTATGCTTTAGCATCCTTGCATGCGTGTGAGTGACTGCCATGATAACATGCTTGCCATGAGGCTATTTGCTTATGTTATATAACTGCCTGAATGCTTGTGGGTGAAGGTTGGGTTACTTGAATTGGGACAATGCACTGATTGTTTGTTTTTAAGACCACTAGATAGTGGCAAAATCATGTTTTCTAAGCCCACCTGAGGGTGGCAAATCCACGTCTTAGCCTACTTGTGGGTAGCACCATTAAACCGTTTTCAAATAAACAAACATGAAATGTTTTGTTCCAATTCAGGCGATCCAGTCTATACTTGTATGCTGTGCGTATCACGTAGTAATCTAGGCTAATAACCGGAATAAGAACACACAATGTTTTCAAAACTAGATATCACGGTTAGTAGAGGCCGGTCTTTGACTGGGCGAGCGGGGGTGCTCACGAAGTGACCTTCCCCAATCGTACCCAAGTTCCCGAGCCGAGGCAACTTTGGTGATGACGGACACGTGGCCTTTGGCACCAAGTCAGGGTTTCCTAAATTTCCCCATAAAAAAATATTTAGGTGGCGACTCTGTATCTGGCAAAGCAGTCCATGTTTGGCACTTCTTTCAAAAATCTGTTTTCTCGAAAACGATTTGCCGGATTTGGACTCTTTGGTTCAAGATTTAGAATCGTGACACATCGAGTCCTTGAACTGTAGTGAGCCCAAATGAACAGAACGGGACTTAACCCTCCCGGGGCGTTCGAGGACGTCTACAGCGTACTTCGATGCTTTTTGCACCTCCTTTCTTTATTGATGTTTTTTCATATGTAATGTATGTTTTCTCATCAATAAATATTTTTTTGCTGTTAAATATATATATATATATATTGACCAATATTTAAAACACAATGGAGAGTGCGCACGATCATCCAAAAAGGATGCCCAGTATAGATTTTGCCTAGAAATATATATGTCCATAGGGAAAGAGAGACCCTGTAACAAGTTCTTCTCTCATTTATACTAAGTAGATGAAATCTTGAGTGCATCTTAGTCCAACGTTCCATTCACCCCCACTAAAAGTCACTTTCAGAGGTCCTTCTCTCTCTCTCTCTCTCTCTCTCTCTCTCTCTCTCTCCAATTCCCAACTAGTCTCATAAAAGTAGAACGGGGAAAAATGAATGGTGAAGAGACTCTGAACTCTGAATCTGATGAGTGATTTCCCTCTTTAGCCTTCTGTTTTGTTACTTCTTCAATTCAAACCACCAACAAAGAAACATACATAACATATTATATCCAACACCATGTATCTTCCGAATTTATTTAGTCCGAATTTGTCCGAATGAAAGAGACTTCCGCATGGGAGTCTTTTTTCGGGAAGAGACTTATTTAGATGAATTCGGACTAAACAAATTTGGTGAACGAATCATTAATCTATTATATATACATATGAGAGTGAAAATATATATGTACATATAATTTAGCGCAAAGACGAGATTGATGAGTTGTTTACTTTATAAATTCTTAAATACCCATCTCTTGCTGCAACTCTCTTCCATTCTCTCTCTGTCTCTCTCTCTCTCTCAAGTTGAGGTTTGTACAAAAGAAAGAGGGAAAAGCAAAGGGAGAAACATTAGTTTTATCTCCTTAATTGTCTTCTCTTTTCTTGCATCATAACCAGGTTAGTGATCTAAGAAAATCCACACACAATTTGAATCACTTGAAAGTGCTTTACCTCTTCTGTGATAATCTCTTTTTGTCTCCCCTTCTTGTCCTGATTACTGCTAAACACCCCTTTTGGTAACCAAGAAATTTGTTTTTTTGGTAACCAAGAAGTTGGAGGAAAATCACTGGAAATCTTTGAATAGGAATAGATATCTGAGTTCTTTTCTTTTCTTTTCTTTTCATATGATTTCTCAGCAATCAAACAAAAGTCTAATGTGAAAAGGAGGAGGTTTATGGTTTTCTTTCTATTTCTTTTATTAATAAACTTTTGTTTTGTTGATCAAAAGAAGAAAAAAGAGAGGCTAATGTTGAATGAATATAGTAAGATTATGAGTTCTTTAATCAAACCAGGGGGCTAGCCAGTGTTGATTGAATTTTATTAATTTTGTGACTAAAATTTTCAGCTTGCAACCATGTCGTATCTGAATCAATCGATGGAGGTCTTGGACTCTCCCCAGAGAAAAATAGGTAGGGGAAAGATCACGATCAAGCGGATCGAAAACACTACGAATCGCCAAGTCACCTTCTGCAAGCGTCGAAACGGCTTGCTCAAGAAAGCCTATGAATTGTCTGTTCTTTGCGATGCCGAGGTCGCCCTAATCGTCTTCTCCACCCGCGGCCGCCTTTACGAGTACTCCAACAACAGGTATTGATTTTTCCTCCTTAATTTCTTAAGCCCTTTCTTTGTTTTAAACTTTTCATTTATTAGGTATGAAAAAAACAATTTATAATTTTTAAAATTTTCTAAAAAAATGAGTTTGAGATGCTTCTTGTACCTGCATGATGTTGAGCTTCTGCAAAAGAATTTTGTGGGGGATTTAGTCTTAAAAAAATACGATCATTTTTTTCTTTGTGATGTTTGGTTTGTGAAATTTCTCCTTTCTTTTTTGCCCTTTTGTTTTTTCCTTGTATGAGCTTAACTGGTTTTTTTCCCCTTTATGGTTCTTCTGTGTTTTTTAGTTTGTAGACACATAGATCTGTTTGTAATAGATAGAAATGGAAGGCCTTATGCTTGTTGTTGCAACAAGTAGAGATTTGGGAAGTTATTCTGAACTGTGAGATCACCTCTTATCCCTCCTCCATTGCTGTTAACTTTGCTTGTTTCCTATCTTCCTTTCTTTCCCTTTATTCCTCTCTCTCTCTCTCTCTAGAGCTCTCTCTCTACATGTCATCTGTGATGCTAAGCAAGCCTACAACAAAGTTGTCAATCTGTGATTTGCTCATTTCCTTTCATTTCTTGACCCTTCCTTAATAGGGTGTCAGTTGAACATCACAAAGCAAGCACAAGGACTCTCTGAGGATGTTGTCATCATCAGCCCCATCAAAAAAAAATAAAATAAAAACATTGTAATTAGGGTTTCAAATACAAAATCAGCTTTATCTTGAAATGTGTTAACCTTTCAAAATTACAGCCAAATTAGGGTTTACACAAACGTTTATTGACTTTTCTTCAAAGTTTATTGAATGGTTTTCACCAAAATGGGGCAACACTTCTTTGCAGTCAAACGCAGGGAGATTAGGGTTTAATGGTAACCTATCCATGTACAGGGTTTCCCACTTTTACCAAACCTTTCTACAGCCAATGAAAACCCAGTTAGTTTTGTTAAAGGTTGCTAATTTCGGATTCAAATCGCCTCTATTTTTTCCCCCCATGTATCAAAAAAAAAAAAAAAAATCCCTTATTTTAATCCATGTAATAGATATTTTCATTTCATGATTAATTATTCTAAAAGATTCACATTAATAATTTTTTAAAATAATTAAGTTTCAAAACTTATAACAAGATAATTTTGATAATATTGTAGCCTTATACATGGGAAAAGTTATTTAGAGTTTTAGGTAGTCAAAATTTTGAACAATTTTATGTATAAGAAATATTTTAAATTCAACTTTAAGACTGTATTTGAATCATGATCTGAGTAACGATTTGAAAAAGAGAAATAAAAAAGTAAGTGAAATATGTATGAAATATAAATACATTTCATTCATATTTTTATTAAAAAATCTTTATCAAAATTTATGATCCAAATATAACCTAAGAAAATTAACATTTTAAGTTCATTTTGAACCTTTCAAACTAAAAATAAAATAAAATAAAAAACCAAAAGTCTTAGAAAAAGAAATGATTTTCTTATAAGTACACTCAAACGTAAAATTTAAAAATTTAAACTAAATAAAGTGGAAGTAAAATTTGGGAAATTTTCATACTTAGGAGAGGAGATAAGGATATCTGGTTAGAAATGAAGAGGAGATTAGAGGTGGGTGGGTGGTGAAGTTTTGGTCATAGTTAGAAGAATCTTTGGTAACGTCAGCGCACGATTTTTGCAGTTCTTGGCTTCTGACAAAAAAAAAAAAAAAAAAAAAACACTACTTGGTGTGTGTTTGAATCATGATTTCTATATGGAGGTGTCTCTTTCTTTTTTTTGTTTTCCATCAATCTGAACCCTAATTTTATCTTCAATGTTGAAAACCCTTTTCTGGAATTTCTTTACTTCTTGAAAGTAAGGTCACTCTCTCTCTCTCTCTCTCTCTCAGTGAAGCCTTTCATAAAGCTTCTGAAACTGTGAAACTGAAACAGCAAAGACAACAGAGAGGTGAGAACCAATGAGAATGGATCAACTTGGGTCATCATTCTTGTCCTGTAAAACCATCACCTCACTGTTTAGCATTGGTGGAGAACTTGGTTTTACATTTGTTGGAGATCTGTTGGTGAAAAAATTATGTGGTCTTTGGGTGAAATTAATGTAGTGTCATAACTTGATATTTATCCATTAAAGTTGTGGATGGGTGCTTTTTGTTAGGATTTTATGAAATAAAATTTGACTAGTGTCAAGTGATAAAAAGTATAGAATAATACCCTTAAATCATCCAATAATCACTCATGTTGGTGTGTGTATATATACACTAGTAGTGAGTACAACCACGATAAGTTTACAAATTCATAGTTATATGAATAGTTTGATGATTGATTTGAGAAATGATGGTTTGTTTTTTCTTTTTTCTTTTTTGATTTTTATAGCAATTTTGGGCAATTAATAGATGTGGTAGTTATTTTGAATAAAAACATAGTAGAGATCTCAAGAGTTTTACAAAATTTTTATTAAATATTTATGTGAGTGTGGATCCAACGCTCACATGGGTCCGACAACCATGTGAGTGTTTGGTAAAAAGATTGATAAAACTCTTCGGCGTTTATTTGGAAGAATTTGAGGGGGGATTGAGCTCTATGTCCAATCCACCATGGAGTCTATTGTTTGATTGAGAATTTGTAAGCCTGATTATGAGTCTCACCAAATTATGAATCCCATATATGTTGGACTATTGTGTCCTAAGAGAATGTAGGATAGAAATGGTGAGAATGAAATCCAATGGGATTAAGTTGTAAAATGACACATTTGCCCTACGTATTGTATTTAGAAAATTAAAACAAAATGAAATATAAAAATCTCAATTAAAAAATAAAATGGATTAAATTTATTTATTTTTTATTGATGTTTAATTATTTATTTTTTTAATAATTTTTTATAGAAGTTTTATTGCTGATTTATTTTAAATTTTTGTTGATATTTTTATTTAATTAATATTTTATTTAATTTCATTATTTAATTTTTATTTAATTTCATTATTTAATATTTATTATTTTTTAAAATAAATTTATTTTAAAAATAACATAAATTTTTATTTAATCTAGCAAAAAAATTAAAATAGTAAAGACAGATTTAGTTTTACTATTACTTAGTAAACAATTGAAAATGATAAAATAGTCTATTAAGCAATTATCATTCTTCACAATATTTCAATTAAACATTGGATTTAATAGGAAAGTCATTTCTAGACATCTAATCCCATGAGAAAATAAACATGGGATGCATATCATTTCTAACCAAATAGTCTAGAGACTATGGGCTTATTTGGTTTGTTTTTGGGAAAGTTGTTTTTGAAAAAAAAATTGGGGAGAGGGTTTAGAAATTTTTTTGGTTTGTTTGGTTGTATATTTTGGGAGAGTTGTTTTTTAGGAGTTTGGGATGATTTGATATTTTGGGAGAATTTGAGTAGATGTGTGTGAGAGAAAAAGGTGATTGAGAAGGAGAGAGGAGAGAGAAAAAGTGCTTGATTGATGTGTAAGAGAGATAAAATGATTTTGGAAATTTTTTGAGAAAAACTTAAACCAAACAATTTTTTAGAATTTTTTTTCTAAAACTCATCTCCCAAATGCAAACCAAACATATATCCCAAAATTAATTGTTCGATAGATTATAATCATCCCTTTCCATCAAAACAAACATGGCCTTGGGGTCTCTGGTATTGTTGGATTGAATATGAGGGACATGATAGAAAAATCAAAATAACGGACATGTTACACCAACTCAGGTGTAAACTTTATACAATAAAATATTAAAAATAAAATAAAATAAGATATATGTATTTTTTTACTATAACCAGCTGTTTTAAACAGAATTTCCAAGCTCAAGTAGTTTCAGATTCATTTTTCAAATTCTAATGAAATTATCTAGTGAAAACATGGTTTTTAGATTAAAATTATGTATCTGACTTAAAAATATTTTTGCAATAAATCTATTGAAATTATATTTTCAAAACATGACTTTCAAAATATGAATTCAAACACACAGTCATAGCTTCATAAAACAATTTGAGTTTGGAAAATAAGTTTGAAACTGTTTGGATTTGAATTAATTTTTAAAACCAACTTACATTTGATTAATAAAAAAAGCTCATATATATATATATATATATATGTGCACGCGCGCATTAGGTGCAAATGTGATGTGTTTCTAATTTTACTTTTAAAAATTTGATTTAAATATTGTTAAATATAGAGGACATTTATAAATAAATAAATAAATAAATAAATAAATAAAAAAACTTGACGCAGGATTCATACCAAAAGACCCCCTTTTGGGAGCACCCGCTCACCCCCCTTTGCCTTGTGTCAGGGGGTGATTGGATGTGCAGGAAATGGGGACCAATGAGAGAAGAGAGGGGGTCAAAAGGGGGTGAAAAAAAGGGGGTCTAAATCACCACCCTTATGTTATTTATCAGAAATGCTCTGAACCATAAAAAAAATAAAATAAAAATAAAAATAAAAATAAAAATAAAAATAAAAAACTATTCCTGAATGCATAGATTTTTAAAATTGATGTGATGTGAGTTCATCTAAAATGATTATGATATATAGATGTGTTTTCTAGATTTGTAGTGTAGTATTACTCTTTTTTTTTTTTTATGAGTAATGTTACGTAATTTTTTATTTATTTATTTATTATTATTATTATTATTATCACTACACAAGGCAATAGGATTCACATTAATAAATATACATAAAAATTTTCTTATTTTATTTTCACAGTCCAGAATACCAATAAATATAATTTTTTTTTTTAATCTTTGTGTGATTATTAATGTGAATTTTATTTCTTTATGTGAAATAAAATTAAAAAAAGGGGGCAAATTACTATCATAGTCTCTATAGTTTGGTCATTGTGTTTGGTCCTTTTAATTTCAATTAGCTCAATTTTAATCTTGAATTTGTAATTTTGTTTCAATTGATCCAATTTGTTAAAACTCTTACTATTTCTTAAAAATTATAAATTTAGTTAACTTAGTGAGTTAATCTCAACTAATTCAGTAATTATTTGTTGTAAAAAATATTAATATTATCAATTGGATCAAATTGATACAAAATTTAAAATTAAAGATCAAAATTAAATTAATTAAAAATGTAGAAACCAAAATAATATGAAGAGTAAAATGTCAAAAAAAATAATGGCTTATTTTGAAAAGTAAATTAAAAGTCACTTTTCAACTATTAACCTGCTTCCTTCCTTACAAAAAAATTAAAAAAAGTCAAAAAAATAATTTTTAATCATCTTTTTAAAACACTCCTATATTATATATATATACTAGAGAGAGAGAGAGAGAGAGAGAGAGAGAGAGAGAGAGAGAGGTACGAAAACTGGGAACCAATGAGAGAGCTCTGAGGCTTTGGGGGTTTCCAGCATGGGAAAAGTGTACGATTTATGGCTGCTGAAAGAGACGTCTTTGATGTACTCCACAGTTACAACCTGAAAAATTACTCATTATCTTTATTATATTATATTAACTCACTTTACCTCCAATCTATCCTAGCAAATGTGTTTAAAGTGGGAAATGAATGCGACTTTTTGATAGATAAAAATCCTATAAAATGCTGTGTGGGTGAAATTTGAAATTTTGAGCTAGATTGGATGTTTATGTTTGAAATGAAAGCATGAGTAAAAATTTTGTTTGTACTATTTTTATACATATATAAGAAATTGGTTCGGGGCATTTCTTTTAGTAGAACTAGTATATTATCCGTGCTATGTACGGATTGTGTTTACAATTATTTATATATATGAATTGTGATTTTTAAATATCTTTTTTTTTTAAATGCCTTCTTTTTTTTCTTTTTTATATTATATTAAAGTTTAATATTTTGATAATAATCATATGTGTTAGACTTTTTAAGGAATTAAATGTCTTTTTTTTTATTATATTATATTAAAGTTTAATATTTTGATAATAATCATATGTGTTGGATTTTTCAATAATTTTTTTATGCTTATTCTTAATGCATTAAAGTGTTATTATGAGGGATAATAATCATATGTGTTGGGACTTTTCAAGGAATTCATATGTGTTGGATTTTAAAGAAATTTTTTTTTTTGCTTGTTCTTAATACATTAAAATGTTATTATGAGGGTAAGACTTGGGGGTTGAGAGAAGTTAATAAATGCTAAGTTTTTTTTTTTTTTTAAATCAAAAAATTAGAAAATTTAGATTGAGAGATTGAAACTCCCACAAGACTTGTGGTTAAAAACTTCCTTTTGCTTAATATATAGTATAGATACTTATTCAAAATAAGGACCTAATAAAATGTCTTATTTGCTAAATGTAAACCAGATGGGGTAACTTAGTTAGCATGGGTCAATATTTGCTAAATGTAGTGATTGGTAATTTCTCTTATATTATGGGGTTTTGTTATATTCTTGATTTATGCTCCATTACCATTTAATATTGAGTCTCAAAATGGTTTCACGTACTTTTTACGGTTGTGATACAGAGCTCTACGTGTAGAGCTCTACACAGTTGGCAGGGGGTAAAATAAAAAAATAAAAAAAGGAAAAAGACAAATCATTATGGGGAAAAGATAAATTAGAGATCTTCTAGAATTTTTAATTTAGAGGTCCAAAATATTTTTCTATTTTTTATTCACTTTTTTACCCATTTATTGAGAGTAATAACAGCTCTATGCGGGTTTGTTAGTATGTTTTTTTTTTAATATCACAATCATGTCATTTTAGTTTAGTTTTCTCTATTTTTTTTTTCTTTTAAACAAAGATAAAATATGAGCAATGATAAATAAATAGAGAAATTAAACCCAAAAAGATATAAAAAATAATGTGACAAATTTATATTTATTTATTTCAAACAAAAAACCTAATAAAATGTCTTATTATTTAAAAAATATGACTGTCATTCCAATGAGAATTTGTATAAAAAGTTTATATTTACAAATTATTTTTAGTAACAATTTTGATGAACATATAAAAGTGCAATTATTTGTAATATATATAATATGTATACAAATATTTTCATATACCTAACTTTTTAATTTTAATTTTGTTTTATTGACAACTAATTAGATTGTCATTAACATAATTTAAATTTTATTTTTATTTTTTATAAAAGATTAATGGTTCAACATATCCCCAAATAATTGACTATAACCGAGGTGGGTAAAAGGGTATGGTTGATGGGTATTATCCATGGTGCAATAGGAGATGTGACACTTGGCAGAGATCTTTTGGACCTCAAAAAAGTATGGACCAATCATGTTGTTGCAACATCTGATCCAGTAGCCGGTCAGTGCTTCGACGAAATTAAGGTAGCCAAAAAAGAAAGAAGGAAGAAGAAGATATTGCTGCTTTTTCATATTAAATCACTTCATGTCACATTAAAGACTTGAGTGATTGAGTGAGTCTTCTGACCCAACAATTCTGAAATTTTCATTTCACTTCACTTTGTATTCTACTTACTTGTTGGGTTCGATCAAACTCAGCACAAGTTGAGAGCCAGTTGATTGAACTGATTTGTCCAAATGTTTTTGGGATTAATTTAAAGAAAAGATTTAAAATACATTCAAATGTGAAAATATTTAGAGATAATATGAAAAGTGTACTGGGATTATAAATATGTTTTAAAATTTTGTGTTTCTTGTTTACAATCTTCAAATTACCATTAGCAAGATTCTTAATTTAGACTTTGTTTGGTAATTGAGATTTTTAATCCAAAAATTATTATAAGTTGTTGTATCATTTTTTTTACTTTTTGTATATTTTTTTCTAAAAATTTAAATAATTAATTAAAATAATCAATTCTCAAACAGAAATTAAACTAAACATTAGCTATATAGGATTAGATTTGGACACCATAAACTTTTGGGCAAGTTCAAGTTATGTTGGAAAAGAGATGTCACTATAAAGAGAATCTCTAGTTTAATTACTAATTTAGTGGTTATTAAAATTAACATATTGGTTTTTTTATTTAGAGATAACTACTAATAACACTTTAACAAGTGTCTCTCTCCACTCATCATATATATATTTTTAAAAGTAATGTTTTCCTTTGCTTAGGTATTACATTTTAAAGGTTTACTGTTTTTTAGAAAAAGTCACATCAATATGCTTTTTTTTTTTTTACCTATAAAGTTCTACATAAATTCAATTTTAATTATAATAATCAATTTTATATAGATTCTATTTGATAAATACTTATTTTTCATCTTATATTTAGTTTTATCGTCATCAAATTTCTTCTATATAGTAGATACTTTAATTTAATTATTATGATATTTGAAAAAAAATTTATATCGACATACAAATAAATAAAATAAAATATAGTCAATTATGTATATTGCACGGATCAAATTAATTTATTTTTATTTTTTTTATTTTTTATCTATCTTATTGAAGTCTTAATATTAATTTATATTTAATTTTTTATTTAACATGAAATTATTTATTACAAATTATTTATATTTAATTCAAATTTTATATACCTATATATAATATATATGAATAATTCAAAAAGAATATTAAAGAAAAAAACAATAATCCACATATTGAATTTATGTATTTTCTTCTTAATCCACATATTGAAATTACCATGATTGTCTTTGATGGTAAGATGACAATCTTTCATGCTGATGTCGTATCCTTTCTCTAGGAGTTGTCCCATACTCAAAATGTTGTTCTTCATGGCAGGAACATAATACACATTGGAGATATAATCATGATCTCCATTCTTGAGTTTGATTAGAATATTACCTCTTCCTTTCACTGGAGTCTTTGACGAATCACCAAATGAGACTTGTGCTTGTACAGTCTCATCAAGCTCAACGAATAGCTCTCTTTTACCACACATGTGATTGCTGGCTCCTGAATCTAGATACCAAACATTGTTTTGGTTTTCAGTGTCTCCATGGTGGACAAACAGGACTGTAGGTCCAACTTTGTTCGTTTCCTCCTCGGCAAAATTTGCTTGCTCGCCGGCTTCTGTTGTTGCTCTACTTCGGCATTCATTGCTGTAATGCCCGAACTTGTGGCATTGGTAACACTGAACATTCCTTTTGTCAAAACCTGGTCGGTTGTTGTAACCACCTCCTCTACCGCTTGCTCTTCCTCTTGGAGCAAAATGTGGTTGACTTCTTCCTCCTCTGGCTGGACTTCTTCCGCCTCTTCCTCGAAAACCAGAACTTCGATTATTGTAACCACGACCTCTTCCCCGGCTTCTTTGTGATGTCCCCCCTTGCTCGTTTCTGTCATCTCTAAAAGACAGCTTTGATTGAAGAGCTTGCTCTAGAGAACTTGAGGGGAGTCTTCTTGTTGATCCTTTGTTCATGAATCTCAAGTGTGCCCATCAACTCATCGGTGGTCATGGCACTGAGATCTTTGGACTCTTCTATTGCTACAACCACGTGCTCGAACTTGGAACTGAGTGATCGAAGAATCTTCTCTATCACTTGAAGGGATTCCATCTTCTCTCCATATCTTCTCATCTGATTAACAATGGTCAATGTTCTGTTAAAGTACTCAGAAATTGACTCATTCTCATTCATGTGCAGCATCTCGAATTCGCCACGTAACACCTGTAGTCGAACTCTGATCGTCTTCTCAATTCCACGGTGTGAATTGCGAAGAATACTCCATGCCTCTTTAGAGGTTGTTGCTGCTGAGATCTTCTCAAAACTTGATTCATCAATACCTTGATAGAGTAGATACAAGGCCTTTTTATCTCTCCTCCTTGACTCTTTTAACGCCGTCTTCTGAGCATCATTTAAAGTTCCTTCATCTGCGAGAGTAGCTGGCTCATCATATCCTCGATCCACTAATTCCCACAAATCTTGTGAGGCTAGTAGAACTTGCATTTGAATACTCCAATTTTCATAGTTCTCCTTGCTGAGTTTTGGAAACTGGGGCTGAAAGAAGTTGTTTGTGTTGGCCATTGGTTGTCTTTAACAATCTGCAAATTTTCAGAATGAAATTTACAAATTCTGACCGTACAGATGTGTCCGGAATAGTCCAAATAGTTGGAAAACACTATTGGATCACCCGAAACAGACTCCGAATGACTCAGATCAAGCCAAAACAAGTTGAACGGGTCAGATCTGCGGATGCAACTTAGCCGCGTCACACTGGATTAATCTCAGTGCGGCTCAGTCAACGGCGGCTCAGCTCGGTCAAACGGCTCTGGTCAACGGCGGCTCGATAAACGGCTCAGCTCGGTCAACGGCTCGGCGTGTCGGCTTGGCGGCTTAGAGGCTCGGCTTAGCAGCTCGGCTTGGCGGCTTGGCGGCTCGGTAAACGGCTCGTCGTTGATGACCTCAGCAGCTGGATCCGGATATGGGTCGGCGGATCAGATCTCGGGTCAAACCCTGTAATTCGGGCGAAGAGGACGCGTGGGTCGCGTGTGCGCGTGTCGGCGCGTGAGAACGGCGTCACGGAGGCGCGTGTGGCGCGTGAAGCTTCTGTAAGGCTCGGTTTTCGACGCGGTTTTCACCGTTGTGCTCGTATCGTCGAGAGCTTGAATCTGATGTGATCAAAAATGAATTTTGACAACTTTGATTTCTGGGCAAATTCGCAGAATAGAGTGTTCTTGACAGTTTTGCAGAATTTCTGCAACTTCGAGCTACCTTCGGGCTCTGATACCACTGTTGGTGGGAGTGGGGTGCAAACCACTGATGGTGATTTACAAAGAGAGGCTTAAAAACGAATCAAACTGAAAATAAACTCACTGAAACTTTATTCTGAAATTTTTGAAAATTACACTGCACTCTCTTTTATTTTCTTTTCTCCCACACACTCTAAATGCTCAAAACATATAACTATATATAGATAAAACTAACAATGTGAATACAACAAATGCAACTACGGCTGAGGCGTGAATCGCAACTATTGTTGACAAACTTGTTCTGCAGCCTTCAGTTTTGGACAAGCTTCATTGTAGACTTCACATGCCTACTCTTAGGCCGGTGGAAAAAACAAGCTATAGGTGAAGCAAGATTACTTCACAACAATTATAACATATATATATATATATATTTTTAATCTTTTAAATAAATTTTGTGTAGTTCTAGTTCTACATATTTTTTATTTTCTAAATATATATAAAAATAAAAATTAAATTAAATAATTGGAATCACTTTTAGTTTTATATTACTAATTCTTTTTGTAATTAACTATTATTTTTAATATCAAAATGAATGTTTATTTTACTATCTTATAATTTAATATATATCATATAAAATCATTATATGATAATTACACTTTCATAGTACAATAGAACTGATGTTATCAAAATAAATAAATAAATAATTTAACTAAATTTATTATATTATATATAAATATTCAACTAACACTTTTATAGAATGATAAAGTTAAGATTATTAAAATAAATCATTTAAATTTAAATTTAAATTTTATTTTATTTTAAATTAAAATTAAAATTATTCTTTTGTAACACATATTATAATATAAAATATCATTACATTAATTAAAATTAATTTCATTATATTTTTAGAAGTGATTTACATATACGTGTAGTGTCCAATTTGATATTGATTGATTAAAATAATAGAACTCAATTTTTTTGTTAAGTTTTTAGACGATAAATTGATAAATGCCAAATAATAAATAGTGTGAAATACTATTTTAAAAAATAATGATTAATCGAAAATGATTGCATATATGTAAGGCACCTATTAATGTTTATTGAATAATTTTTAAATAAAAATTCTGAATTTGTAATAGTACTGATAATAGTTTTGTTAGAAAAGATATGCAAAAATAATTTAGCTAGAATTTTTTTTTTTTTTTTAGCAGTTGTTATGATGTATCACAAAATTAATCAGAATCCCTTTGAAAACTGAATTTACTAGATTTTGTGTCTTATTCCCTTTGAAGACACTTTTTATGATTTCAATTTGTAATTTTTTATATATCAATCTTAGTGATATAAGTATAAATCCTATTTTTGAGTCATCCTACCTTAAACACTTTTTTCATGTAATAAAATACTTAAATATTTCATATAAAAGTATTATAACAGATCATAATTAAATATTACTTGAAATATGATTAAATACTTGATGCACCACTTTAGATATAACTAGAAACATAAAAAATTAGTAAAGATCTTTTAAATTAATAACCAAAATAATACACTTTGCGTTATAACTAAGTCATAATTTGTATATTATAGAATTTTTCGTTGTTTTTATTTATTTTTTTTTATACAAGTTCAATTCATGATTTTTGATAAATTTGATTAACACACAAGATGATTTGATTTCAAGTTGAGAATACATCTTCTTCTTTTTTTAAATTTTTTTTGAAAGAAATTATTTTGCTGAGCCTATTTTACATATCAACTATTACCAAATCTGTTTATATTTGACTTTCAATTGTTAAAATTTTCTATACATAAAGTATTCAGACACAAAACTAATTTTTTATTTTGAAAACAAATTCTTGTGCATCGCACGAGTCATCTATTAGTTTTTATTAATAGTAGTATTGTTATTATGATTATGGGTATACGGATTTGAGGGTAAATTCTTATTGGAATTAGTACATTTGAGATAAAAACTAATTTAAACATTGCATCATAATATCCTTCTACTTGTTTTGTTTGTCAAGGCATTGTGTACAAATTCATTATTTATCTATTTTTACATTTTTGTCCTCCTTAGTTTCGTTCAGTTTGGCTAGTAATTGTGCCGACTAGTTTGGGTGGAGGTAGTAGGGCCTTGAGGTGTTGGAAGGGGAATTGTGGTGGACTTGGTTGGTTGATGATGGTGGTAGTGGCAAGGGTTGTTAGAGGGGAGATAGTGGTTGCAATAGTTGGAGAGGGAAAAAATATAAACTAATCATTTTTATTATAAAAAAATGCTATTAATGATTGAATCACTTAAAGATAAATTCACAATTCAAGTGTAAAACTGAGAGAATTGAAACTATATGGACCGAATTGATCCAAATCTCAAAATACAATGATAACTCGTTTAATTTGCCCAAATATAAAAATGTATAAAGCTCCTAGATTTTTTCTTTTTACTTGATTAATTTGAACATTTTAGCCATGTAGGATTGATATAGACCAAAAAAGAGATATAGGAAGTTTGATCCTTGTCATAATATTGTTTCCATTGGTTCAACAAAATAAAGAAACAGAATAGGAAAAAGAGAAATTAGAACATTTTTTTTATTCTTTCATCTTTTTTTTTTTTTTTTTTGGGTGTGTGTGTATTTGTGGGGTGGGGTCTTAGCCTTTCTGATATGGTTGAAACTAGAAATCCCATTGATACAGTTAATTGTGTATGTTTGAAGCATGGTTTGAAACAATAGTCTTGGGTAATCAATATTGATGATACGGTCAAATATTGATTTGTCTATTAGTCGATATTTAGAACCTTGCTTTGAACATGCTATAGATGTTTCTCCAATTTATAACACTTCCTTCAATTAATACTATGTTTATAACACCTCTCTCGGTGTACTTCACCATCTTGTATTTTTAAGGAAAATTTTCTTCGCTAATCAAAAAAATGTTTACAGTGTCAAGGGTACAATTGAAAGGTACAAGAAGGCATGCTCAGACTCGTCCAATACTGGATCGGTTTCTGAACTAAATGCTCAGGTAAAATATAAAAAATAATCATTTCTTTTGATGATATAAAATGATTATTTGCTATATAGTTCAATGGGTACATGTAGAGTAATGTTCTCTGCTTTTCCTGATAAATGGGTATATATAGATGTATTATCTTGAATTCTCATCAATAAAGGTTTTTTGTTGATAAAAACAAAAAAAAACAGATTTTTATCTTCCTATAATTTGTTGAGTATGGAGTATGCTCATTGTTCAGCTTCAATAAAATTTTTGTTTTCATTTTTATTTATTTATTTATTTATTCTTCAAACAACAGTAGGATATCATTAGATAACCAACAATCATTTTATTTATCACACTTTATTTTAGTTTTTCAAATTTTCATACGAACTTGCTTTTATCTAGGGAACGCAATCAGTGGAAAACGAGTATCTACATGGTTACTTCTAACAAAAAATGACTTTGGGATAATATTTGGGACAAATTATACTGGCGGTTCTTATATTTTGCTGCTTATGTCATTTTGGTACATATAGTTTCAATTTGCTCAATTTTCATTATTTATTTTGGATTTTGTGTCAATTTAAGGCCTCGTTTGGGAATAAGTTTTTTTAGTAATTTTTTAGCTTTTTAGCTAAAATATGAGATAAAAAAAATAATATATTTGGAATGACTTTTTGATTTTTTATGAAAAGATGTGAAAAAAATAGAGATAAAAGGAAATCTTTGACTTTTTGGTATATGTTATAGGCTTTTTGATTTTTTTTAGTAACTTTTTGATTTTTAGGCTAAAACAGTTACATACCAAACAGGCTTGCCAAATTGAAAACACTGTTAGGATTTTTTGACAAAAAATTATCATTGAGTTAGTTAAGATTAAATCATTGATTAATTAAGTTTATAATTTTGTCAACCAACTAGGCTTAGCCTAGTTGGCCACCATACCTTCCTTAGGGCTTAGTCCCAAGGAGGTCATGGGTTCAATTCCCCTTAGGGGGATTGAATTAAGGGAGTGCAAGCACTTATGTGCTTTGCCAAGGGTGGGGAGCTTTACTCCCATAGGTGCTAATCTAACAACTAACAACTAACATTTGCCAATAAAAAAAAAAAAAAAAAAAAAAAAAATTTATAATTTTGTCACTAAAGAATGATAAGTTAAATTTTGCATAAGACGTATTGTCTAAGCAGCATATGGGAAGACTTGGGATGTGGTTGTTTAGGTTGTTTGGCTTTCTGTTTCTGTCTGTTCCTTAGTTGGTTTTTCACTAACTCAAGACTTGTACTAGTAAATGATTGGACATTTTCCGTGGTGTCAATCTAATTGGGATCGTATTGTTTCTTTTTGATACTTTTTGTACTTCCTCCATCTTTATTGATGTAATGCCATATGTATGTACGTTATTCTTTATCAATAAAGTTCTTTTTTTTTTTTTTGGTGGCGGTTTGAAGAAAAAAGAAGAAGAAAGTATGACATATGAAACTCATGTACGCATTTGCCGTTAAAAATTGTTAACGTTGAAATCAATTGAACCAATTTAAGACAAAATAAAAAAATTCATAGTTAAAATTAATCCAATCAAAATTACAAAAATTAAAATGATCAAAGTACAAAGAGTAACGGTATCCTAATATGTTTTACGTAGACTTTAGGAAGTGATGCATTTGTTTCTTCATAAAGATATATCAAAATATAATTGAATAAATAAGTTAAGGGCCAATTTATAATGATACTTCCTCTATTTTTTTCTTTTGTCAAAGATAGCATTAGTATGTCAGTATAGCTCGATTACAACTGAAAGGTTTGTCATTGCTTTTGCTCTATCAACTCAAATCCCATTGGGCTATTTGATTTTTATACTTCCAATTATAATAATTTTGCCTTTTAATTTGATATTTCATGTCTAATTGATCCAATTTATGGGAAATGGTCATATCTGTCTAACATGACCATTCTACATGAGCAAAATAGGAAAATGAATAAAAAATAACTACATGGTCCTTGTATTTTTTTTTTGTTGTCAAATTGGTTCTTGTATGTACGGGTATGTTCCCTTAGTTTTATTTTTTACACTTTGAAAGTACATAGATATTTGTAATATCTGTTGTAATTGTTAATTAGTTCGACTTCATTACAAATCTAACAATAAATTTTCGACTAAAACCTACCTCAGTTCTATCAGCAAGAAGCAGCAAAATTACGTGGGCAAATTTCGAATTTGCAGAATTCACACAGGTGATTCTCTGGGGTACATAGCAAATTTATTTTTATGCAACTTTGCTTCCTTCAATTTCACTAATTTAGTGATTGACATATTTCCAGGCAAATGTTGGGTGAGTCTCTGAGCTCTATGTCTATTAGGGATCTCAAGAACCTCGAGAGTCGTCTAGAGAGAGGCATTAGCAGGATTCGATCCAAAAAGGTACCGGTAGTAACCAAATAAATGTGTCATGTATTCATATATATGCAAATATTATTCTTTCCGGACTAGATCATTGATTCTCTCTAACATTTGTTTTTCGTGTTTTTTTGCTTTCAATTTCCAGAATGAGCTCTTATTTGCTGAAATCGAACTTATGCAACAAAGGGTAACTATTTTTCTCTTGCATTAATTTTTTTTTTTTTTTTTTTTTTTTTTGGGGGGGGGGGGGGGGGGGGGTTCCCTAGAAATGATATTTGGAAACCCATAAGTGCATTATTTACATTGTTCATTCTATATCTATATGACTCTGATCTAGAGACTAGAACTAAATTGGTTCAAAACATTGGGAATGTTATTTGTAAAACTAGGAATTTTAATTTATTTAACGTCATATAATTATCAGTTGAAATTTTTCAGTAAAGTGCCGTATGACTTTATTAAACTATGGCAACTAGAAATAGGAGTGGAATTAGGAGAAGATTATGTTTTTAATTATAAATAAGATTACATTTGATGAGAATAATATGTATATCACAGCAGAAATCTTTTCTCTTTTCTTTTTTAAATATCTATTTAAATTCATGATTTAAATATAACCTTAATGTTTACAAATTGAATTATGATTTCTTCTCTTTTTGCTATTGACTCCTTGGCTCCAACCTTTTTTTTTTTTTTTTTTCAAACTTCGGAATTTGCTCTACAAAAACCATATACGCCTCTAAAGGCTGTGTTTGGTTAGGAGATTTAAAAAGAAATTTGGAAAAAAAAATGAAAAAAGTGTGTAAAATTAGAGAAAATATAAATATAATTTATTTATATTGTACCTTCTTTTTTTTTTTTGGGTCAAAAACTCTTCCATATATCCTAACCAAACACAGCATAAGTCCCAAAAGAATCCCAGATGGTACTAATGCCGTCACTTTCATTACTTGGGAGATGAAATACCCTCTCCCACCTAAGTATAATTAGGTGAAGAATTGTGGCAGTCATTAAAGTCCTTGAGATGTTTGTAAAAGTTAGTTTTGATAATTGATAGAAGGATAAAATACATTTACGGTCTATAAAATAAGTATTTTGTGTGACTTTAGTTCTTCAAATTTAAATTTTGCCAATTTTAAGTTTTGAAGTTAAATTAAAGGAAATTTTTTTTAAGATATTTGATATTAAGATTTTATAAAATAAATGATATATAATATTTTCATAGTAGTTAATGTTATTCAACATTTTTATAGAGAAAATTTGACTCTGAAAAATTTTGTCTGACTCAGAAAAATTTGGTACTGACTCAGAAAAATTTCATATTTCACAAAGAAATTTCGAAATTTCTCTGGTATGATCACAGAGAAATTTCTTTGAGTCGAATAAAATTTCTTTGAGTTAAATTTTCTTTGTCAAAATGTTGAGAGATCCTAACTAATAAAATAAAATAAAAAAAACATTTTGGACCTTTTCTACTACACAAAGTTGGAAATGAATGTTTCACTAATTTTTCCTTTATTAAATTGGTCAAATTCCAAACAGATATTTTATATTGTTAATAAAATTACTATAAATTTAAACTATCATCCCTAAAGTATATGTTGTGTCATTTTGATCCCTTAAATTTTTATTATCAGTTTTGACCCTCAATAATGTAAGGTTATATTTCATCTTCTTTATTAACATTTCAGGACAAAATTGATAAAATTTAAAAATTTAGGAACCAAATGGACATGGAACACATTTAGGGATCATTGTATTTTGTTATTATTCTATTAACTATTTAGACTTTCTACTTGAAATTTGAACAAATTAAAAATTTTAAAGACGAAATTTAATAAAAATAAAATTTAAATGACCAAAGGACAGGCATACTTTAAGAACATAAGCGTAATTTATCCCCAATTTTATTATTATTATTATTATTATTATTATTATTATTTATTTATTTATTTTGAAAACGTTACAAGAAAGCATAGCATCCCTTGTAGTCATCAAAGGTTTTTTTTTTTTCCGGTAACTGACGAAAAATTCTATTAAAAAGATGGGTTGACATTTTAGCGCATCAAAAAGTTATATTCATTTTTAATTGTTATCATAAAGTCTTAGTTTTTATTTTTTAGCGGCATTTCATAAAAAATTGTCACTAATTATTAACTTTTAACGACAGTTAAAAAAATCGTCAACAAAAAATCAATAATTGTTAGTTTTTTAGTGACAGTTGAAAAATTCGTTACAAAAAAAGTCACTAATTATAATTTTTAATCATAGAGTTAGAAAATCTTTACAGAAAAACACCACTAACACTTGTGTAACTTTATGATATATATAAATACCTATGAGACTTAATGGTACACGTCTTTGTAACAAGACTTGTGAGGAATTATACCTTTATTTTTTTATTTTTAGATTAGCAAAAAAAGAAGGACGAATTACATTCGAGCGACAAATTTTTTTTTTACATAAATATGGAGGAGTTTAAGTGACACTTGCACTATCACATTTTTCCATTTGCACCCCACTGCAGAATGACTTGTACTCCACATGTCTTTGTAATTTTTTTTTTTTTTTTGGGTTCCACTGGACTGTAATTCCCCCCGAAAAAGAATTTCATTACTTCTTATGAAACAATTACAAAAACACGAACGCCAAACTCTTTATTTTCCTACAAAAGCTATACTAGTTAAATCCCATTATAAACGCTCCTCTTAATCCACATAAACCATAAAAAAGGCACTGCAATTTGAAGGTGGAAAATCTAGATCTAGTGTGGAAAATTCTTTTGAAAAATGTAGATGTGTCCCGCTTATCGTGATTATTGATATAGGCAATCCGATTAAAAATTAAGTAACCATGATCAACGTAAATAAGAGAGAGAATAAGAGAAATCAATTCGCGACACAAAATATTTTTTTTTAAGTGGAAAATCACAATTGGAATCCACACCAACTTGTGATAAAAATCACGAGTCCACGGCCAGATGAATAATCTACTATGCAAGAAAGGTAGTATAAGAAATATATTACAAAGGCTAATCTAGGCACACGAGTCTACTCACTGGCGACGATTTTGCTCAATCTACAAGTACCTCTTCAATCTCCACTGGATATCCGCTTTGTTGAATCCACATGACAAACAACTTTGGAATCTACACCAAAGCTCTCACAATACAATCTTGGATCACACCAAGGAGGTTCACTTTTGAAAGATGTGAAGAACTTGTTACAAAAACTTGATGATTAGCTTTGAGGCTCTTGGATGCTAATGCATCATCAAGTAAATGAGAGTAGAATCAATCATCACTACAAATTCACTCTCAAAGAATCTCTCTTGCAAAAATGATTTCTCTCAAAATGTATTTTTCTCACAAAAGAAACTCTCTCAAGGTTGGAAGTATTCAGGAGAGATGGAGAGAACACTTAGAAAAATAAGTGCATGAGATACTCAACAAAACACTTAGGGGGCTTTTAAATAGACTTGGGCAGGTCAAGCTCGCGGGCTAGTCGCAGGTGCGTTCCTATGGTCATGGGAGCGAGTTGCCTTCGTGGGTTACAGACAAACTTCTGGGAATTGGGCATTTCAATGTACCTTGGTTGTGGCGCAGTTCTCATAACCGCGGGCGCGGTGTGCTAGGTTGCAGGCGCAAACTGCTTGCTTAGTCGAGCTGCCCAACAACTTTTTCAGACTTTTTCTTCCACAATTTCGGCCACGCTTTCCTTGATACGTTGTCACCTTATCCCATAGACAAACAGCTCTCTTTTAGGCTAGAAAGAATCACCACATTCACATATTTGTCCTTAGAACAGGATTGCCAACTTGCATTGATATGCAAAAAATTAGGATTAAAAATCCTAACAGAAGGCATCAAGACACAAGAAATAAAGCATCTTGACACGTTGTAAAAGCAAAAGATTGTTGTAGCCATGGTTATGCTTTGTGCTTTGAGTTTATATATAAAAGAACCTTGCAATGTTTGGTATTGAAAATCAAGCATTAAATCGATTTGCATATTCAACCTTCATCAGATTCCTGATTATGCTTTCATTTTGATAATTAAAAAAAATTGTTCATTACAGGAAATCGACTTGCATAATAGTAACCAATACCTCCGAGCAAAGGTATCTCTCTCATTACTTTTAACAAATGTTTGTTTTGTTTTGTTTTCCTTTTTTGTTTTTAAATGAATTATGAGATTATTGTAAAATAGATAGCTGAGAATGAAAGAGCTCAGCAGCAGATGAACCTGATGCCTGGAGGGGGGTCTGAATATGAGCTGATGCCACCACCTCAGTCATTCGATACTCGAAACTACTTTCAAGTGAATGGTCTCCAACCCAATGATCATTACTCTCGCCATGACCAAACTGCCCTTCAGCTTGTATAAGGTATCTCATCTATCTTTCACTCACAGCATATTAATTTTCATCACTAATTAGAAATCACCTTATACATAGATCCACCATTCGCATTCACATCACATTCATTAATTGTCTCATGTAAGTTCAACTTCAATTTGGTTCTCTAATTCCGATTGTATTAGTTTCGTACTCTCATTGTTGCATTATGTTAATTTAACCTAATTGATAACATTTGGAAAGAATTTGAATAGAAATCAATGACAAAATGATCCATTTCAAATCGGACATCATCCCTTTAATCACTTTCACGAGAGAATAAACTATTTTAACCCATAATTTTTAGTCCAATTCCTAAAAAGCATTATCAATTGGACTAATGTGAAAAATTGAGGCATTTGGAATTACAATTACAAAATTAACACAATAAGTAAACTATAAAGTCTATGAGCTTAATTTACCTAATTTTTTTTTTCTTTTTAAATCAATAATACTACATATTCAAAAAAATTTCTCAAGAAATTATGGAAAAATATGTCTATCTCCTATGGACCATAATCATTCTCGATATGACCTACAAGTGACCAACTTTAAATTTACACCACACCTCACTATCAGGTAATTTTTGGGACAAAAATAGCTTAGATAGTATTTCCTTTTAAAATTGTTGAAGGTTTGGAACAAAACCAATGGTAGGAGACTTGATGGGATGGATCTCAAGGCTTTCTATAAAAACACATTTGTTCTAATAGATATTATTTCTATTTTTATGTGCAGTTAATTTATATGCTCAAAGGGATTGTGATTTCTCCTGTTCCATTCCCTAGCTGTAGATCTACTACTTTTACCAGATGAAGAAGCTCTCAAGTTTATATCTATGGAAAATGCTATAATCTATGGAGGTTTTGACTTGGTGAAGCCTTTGTACTATTCCCTCATGATATTGTTGTAGACTTCAGTGATGGTCAAAAGGACTCCTAATCCTATGTCTGTTTGGCTTTGTCTTTCATGCTTTGCACTGTTATATTATATAAATGTATTTACCATCCTTTGGGTGATTTCCTTTTCTTTTTTTCTCCTCTCTTCATATTAGATTCCCGTTTTTCTTTTCTTTTCTTTTCTTTTCTTTTTTTTTGATAAAAAAAAAAATCAATTTTATGACTCGATTTTATTAAGTTTTGTAGAATTAACAACTTAATCTTTCTGTTTAACTATTTAATTACTTTGTTAATCTTCTCCAATAAGATATATATAGAATCTACAAATTAAGGTGATAACATGGCATAAGAAAATAATCAAACAAAAAATGGGGTAAATGATTTCAGGAATTAAACATTTTCACATGCTCCATATTTTCATTTCCTCATTGCTGCCTATGGTAATAGTAGTAACCAAACAAGTAACAGTACACATTCTTAGCAATTTCCTTTTAATTTTTTTCTTACCAAATCCGTAAACCAAATAGAGCAACAATTTCGAATGATTATAAGGACTGCACCAGATTTTTATCATGGCAATAAAAGATTGGAAAATTGAAAAGACTACTTTATATAGAAACGAGGCGGACATATTATTAAACACGAGCCACTCAGTTTTATTGCAACCCAAGCATATTTTATTTGTGATCATAGCATCTTACTCCGCCCCAAGAGCATGATTATTATATATAAACCTCTTCAGCTAGGTGGCAGATATCAATGCAATCAAAGCATTGTTTGCGCTTGCAGCTACTAAAACATTCGCAGCTACTGTTGGATTGGATGAAAACCATCCCAGAATACATACATACTCCTGTTACTGCATGGGACTTGATGAGGAGCACATTGCCTATCACCCAAGTTTACTACACAACATTTATTTATTTATTTATTTTATCAGCAAAAAGAAGGAAACTTTATTGATGAACTAAGAGAATAATACATTAATATTTTGGGGGGGGGGGGGGGGGGGGTGGAGATGAGTGCAAAAGCATCATAACAGCTTTCTCTGCAGAATTGGGGTCCTGGATATAAATGTTAATCAAGCTTGTATTTTCTGTCATAACGAAGCTGAATCTGTGAATCATATCCTCCTGTTCTGCCCAATTGTTTGGCTGATTTGGTCAAACATTGTTCGGTGGTGGGGTCTCCAGTGGGTTTTACCTGGCTCTGTGCCTAACTTACTGAACTGGTGGTCTGGCTGCAGGATGAAAAATCTGGAAAAGAAAATCTGGTTGGCTATCCCTCTTGCTGTCCTCTGGTCCATTTGGAAACTCCGAAATGAATGTATCTTTAATGGTGCTCAACTTAACCAGGAGGTGTTTTGTGATCTTGTTAAGGTGATAATAGCACTGTGGGTTAAGGCCTCAGCACCCTCTCTGGTGTTTTCTATCTGCGACATTGCTTCAAACCTGCAACAGGTCTTATTCTGCCTCAGACATGGTGGCTGATCTGGTCTGTTAAGCTGGTGTGGCTGATCTGGTCTGTTAAGCTGGTGTGGCTGGTCTGCTTTACTCTAGGCTACTCTGTTGTGCTTGGCTGAGTTCTGCTTTGCTGTATTGGGTTTTTGTGTTGGTCTGTACTGCTGCAGTGGCTGATCTAGTCTGGTATTTTGCTTTGGTTTGCTTCAGTGGCTGATCTAGTTTGCTTCTGCTGTTGTATTTTGTTCTTGTTGATTGTTGTTGTTCTATCTCTTGGTTGCTATATTTGGTGTGCTGATCTTGTCTAGTATTTTGCTTTGGTTCTGGTTGATGTTTGTTTTGAGTCTGCTCTGTTGCACTTATGTTTGGGGGGGTGATTCTGCAGTGTGCTATGCTGATGGTCTATCTGTTGATGTTCTATCTGTTGGTTATGCAGCAGCATCTGTAGTGCTGCAGTAGGTGTTAGTTTGGTCTGGGGTTTTTTGGATTGTTTGATGGGGCTTTTGAATTGTTGCAGTAGCTTTTGTATTGTTGTATTGGTTTGGCAGCTGCAGCTCTGCTGCTCTCTGTTTTCTTTTCTGCTTTTTCGGTTGGTTGCTCATCAACCTTGGGGGCGCTAGCAAATGATAGGATGGGCTTCTTTGTGCCAACCTGGTTGGGATGATTGAGCCCATTGTGATGCTTTTGCGCTCGCCTTTCTTTATTGATGTATTTTATCTTATACTTTGTACTATACTTTCATCAATAAAGCTTCTTTGTTTTGCCGATCAAAAAAAAAAAATAACGAAATAAACCAATTCCAACTAGATTGGTATCGATAAGTCCGCCCAATCTATGCTAGTACACCATCAAGAATTGGTGAGAAACCAACCACAAACACAGAACCAACCACACCAAAGATAATAGCTAAACAAACCAAACCAAATAAAACAAAACCAAAAGCAACAAAGACCATGACACCTCCCCTGCTTCATAGCAGCAACCATAGAAAATTTTACTACACAACATGGTGCATTTGTAATTGTAATGCCTGAAAAAATGAATAAATGACATTACCTTCATTATTTCAATCTACAAAAAATTTTACCCTGGTAATTAGAAGAAGATTCAGAAAATCAATACTAGCAAACACTACAAGAAATTACACTTTGCGTGACTAACATTTTGGTCGCAAAATGTATCATATTTGGTTGCTAAAATCTTTTCAGGACCAAAATGTGTTGGTCGCGAGTTGGTCACTAAAGCCTTGTCACAGATAATTTTCTGCGACCAAAGTTATAGTTGGTCACTAAAAGGGACCATTGGCGACCAAATAATTGCCTCCCTACTTGCAACGATGGAGATGTACTTTAAGTTGATCTAATGGTCCATATTTGGACGGGAGAAGCAAATTTGAATTTGTTTTATTATATTTTTATTTTTAAATAGCCAAATTTGAACCGTTGGATCAACTCAAAGTGCATCTCCACCGTTGCAAGTAGAAAGGCAAGGAGAGGATCTCAACTCGTGTACTACGGGTGCAAATTGGGTTGGCCTAGTCTAAGCAACGTTGATCAGAGTGTAAGATTTTAGGACTTGGGCAATATATAGTGAATACCGTTGGAAAGTAAGCTTGATAGCCACCACCCTAGACAGAGCCACCCTAGCCATTGAAAATCTGTGTTCAAAGATTGTTGATGCATGGAAATTCAAAGTTTGAAGGCTTAATGTCAAAATAAGATTGTATTGTTGTATCTGCATTTAATGCCTTGACATTACTAGTTTTATCTATATATAGCTATTGTATTTTGAGATTTCAGAGTGTAGAGAGAAGTAGAAAAGAGTGTAAGAGTTAGAGAGACAGAGAGAGTGTTTCTTCTTGTTCTATAATTTTTCTTAGTAAGGTCTGTTTGTTTGTCTCTAAATTTATCTCTCTGAATTTTATTTCAAGCTACCATAAATAGTTTGAAGTCCCTCTCCCAGCAACAATGGTATCAGAGCACCAGGAGAGCTTGTTTTTTCAAAAAAACAGTAGAATAGAGCATTGTTTCAAATCTAGCCCAGAAATCAAAGTTGTTGAAATAAACTTTTGATCACACCAGTGTGGAGGTCTTATCGAGACGATCACACTGTAAAAAACCACGCTGAAAATCGAGTCCCACAGAGCCCGTATGCACCCTAGGTGCCGTCGACGTTGTCACCACGCGCAGTAACACGCCTACGCGCTACCACACGTCTTCTTCGCCCGGATTTGCAGAGTCCAACTCGTCTGATGTACGATCTCATCCATTAGCCCGGATTCGGATTCGGATTCGTATCCAGGAGCTAACGTCATTGCTGACGTCAAGCTGAGCCGAGCCGAGCCGCAAGGGAGTTGCACTGCCAAGCTGCAAGCCAAGCCGAGCCGAGCCGAGCCATGCCGCTGACGTCACGCTGACGTCATCCGATCTAGAGAAATTATCCGGTGTTTCTCAGAAGTTTCAGATTCCGCTGATCTAAACCATTCAATTATTTTTGCTAGATTTAAGCCGTTTGAAGTCCGTTTTTGGTGCTCCAATAGTGCTTCAAACTATTTGGAATATTCCGGACATATCTGTATGGTTAGAATTTGCAAATTACATTCTAAAAATTTACAGATTTCTTAAAGTCAACCAATGGCCAACAAAAACAAATTCTTTCAACCCCAGTTTTCAAAACTCAGCAAGAAGAACTATGAAAATTGGAATATTCAAATGCAAGTCCTACTGGCCTCACAAGATTTGTAGGAGTTAGTGGATCGAGGATATTACGAGCCAATTACCCTCGAAGATGAAGGAAATTTAAATGAAACTCAAAAGACGGCGTTAAAAGATTCAAGGAAGAGAGATAAAAAGGCCTTGTATATCAAGGCATTGATGAGTTAAGCTTTAAGAAGATTTCAGTAGCAGCAGCCTCTAAAGAGGCATGAAGTATTGTAGACACCCCATTTTTGACCGACTTTAAGATTCAGACGTCACCGATTGAGCGCTTGGGGATGTTGCATGTCGTGCTCGTCCAGAGGTTTCAGAGTCTCGGCCGTGTGCCCTGCCTCCGAACTTCCGGGCTTTTCTGTGCCTCGCCTCGGTTTGCGAACCAGGCTCGGTTTTCTCTGTTGCTCTTCCTGAGGAGAGGGAGAGGTCTCATAGACCGTCTCTCAGTGGCCGTGGGCTACATTTCGTGGTCGTAGGCCATTTTGCCCATTTCGGAGCCCGGTTCCCGGTTTTCAGAGTCGTCAGGCCGTGTGCCTCGGTTCGGGACCGCCTAACTATCTCCGTTCGCTCCGGTTTTTGGCATGCATCTTATTTACTCCCTTTTGAGGGACACTGAGGTCTGAGAGACCCACTTCGTGGTCGAACACCACTTTCGGTGCCTAAAGGTCAGTTTTCGGGACCCCGAACTGCGCGTTCTGGCTCCCGAACATTCATTTTGCATCGGCTTTCGTTCATTTTTGGCAGGTACCTCTGTTTTATCACTAGGAAGGTCACAGAAGGGTGGGAGGCCAACAATTGTTTCAGCAACCAGTTATATTCCTCCGTCGCCCTCCGACGCCCGTTTTTCTCACTTCCAAGCCAATGTTGACCACCCTAGGGCCACTTTCTTCAACCCCAAACCACATATTTGTGTTGTACACACATGGGAGGACACTAAAAGTTGGTGGCCGGCCAGTAATTCCACCTGACCCTTTTGAACCCCTTTGAAAAATGGCTTGTTCTCTCTCCTGTTTCACTTCTTCCAGTTTTGAACCACAGGGTTGTGTTGAGGGCACCTGGGAGGACACCAATATCTGGTGGCCGGCCAGAAATTCAATTTGACCATTTTGCCCCTTGGCCGGCCGACCATGGGGGGTGGCCGGCAGGCCACCTGCAACCCCAAAAGCTAGCCGGCCATGATCCTTGCAATGTGTATATTCCAGCTGTATATCTGTTTTCCCCCCAAAAAACCTGTATCCGGGGGACAACTTTTGGGGGGAAACTTGATCCATTTTCCCCCCACTTTTTCCCTCCATTTCTCCCCCATTTTTGTCTACATAACAGAGCCTCCAGCTCTGTCTTGGAGGTTGGAAAATTTGCTTGGAGCTCATACATACATATCTCCCTCTATCTCTCTCATTTCCTTAAAAATTCCTAAGTCCTACACCTCATTTCTTCATCACCACCAAGCACCACCACCACTACTCCATTTCTAGTAGCTTGGAGAGCTTTCCAGCAGCTAGGAGGCATCACTTCTCAAGCCAAGAAGCATCCAAGGGGTAGTCTTCAAGGGTAAGCATCATTTCCCCTCTTTTGAGCTCAATTTTGCAACATTTTTCTAACCTCTTTGCTTGCTGTTTTGAGCTCCGACCAAAACTGAAAAGGTCATTTTTTTTGAGCTCATTTTCTTGTTTCATTAAGGGCTCAACACTGTTTGAGCCCCTCATGTTGCACTTGCTTCAATACCCTCTTGAATGCCATTTTCTTGCATGATATTTTTAGCTTGTGTGTGATCTATTTTGGGGCCTGATGTAAACTGTAAATAGGCCTATTTTGAGCCCCTCTTCAACATTGAAGAAGGGCTCAATACTGTTGGGGACCTCCATATATCACTTGCCATTGTACCCCTCTTTGGTCCCCATTTTTGCATGTTTTGTTAGCTTATCTTGCTTCTGTTTTTCGGCCATGATCAGAGCTGAAAGTGGCCATATTTTGACCTCCTTGTCATGTTTCATTAAGGGTCTTTGGCTGTTTGATGAATATTTTGTATACTTTGTGTTGTAGCCTTCTTGTGGCCTTAATCTTGCATTGCATTTTGAGCATGTTTATATACTGATTTGGGGCTTGTCATCTACTGCAAAACATCATATTTTTGGTCCCTCTTCAGTGTTGTAGAAGGGTCTTTTTCTGTTTGGGCTTTGCATCTACCACTAGCCTCATTGCCTCCCTTGCGGAGCCATTTTTGTATGCTATTTTAGCCCTACTTGTGCTTGCTGTTTGGCCATGCTTTGTACTGTAAAAATGCTTATTTTGGGGCTTCCTTGCTTCTGCTTTTACACTTCATGTTCAAATTATGCATGTTTAGTATAGCTGTAGGCCATTCCGCATGCCTAGTTTTGCATTTCGGGAGAGATTCCATGCATCGGGTGTCATTTCGCCTTGTTTCGGGGCTGTTTTGCCCCTCATTTCGCCACTGATTTTTTCATGTTTGCATACCATATTCCATGTCTTTGCCATGTCTCATTAGAGTGGCATTTCGGTGCCTGAGGGTCGGTTCTCGGTTTGCGTGCACGCGTGCACGCATTTCGAGTTGTCCTGTTTTCATTATGGCCTCCTATGTGAGTGTGGCTGAGGCTCTCTCATGTTGGTGTAAGCCCATCATTGCATTGTGTATGCCATTTCATCCATAGCATTGTGTATGCTAGGTTGCATATTACCTCGTACATCGTGTTTGTCATTTCATAGCATCGCGCATGCTAGGTTGTATATTACTTGCATTCATGCATGTCATGCATATTGCATTGTGTTCGGGATAGGAGTTAGCCTGGGCACGGGAAACGAGGTACGTTCCGTACTCCGAGTAACGAAACGTGTCTCAATTCCTCAGTCACCGACACTCCGGATCATCCATGAGGGAGTTAGGTCTTGCTGTGTTTTCATGTGCATTCATCTCATATTGAGTTGTGCAATTCGGCTCCTCGGCCATCATGCATCGATATGCGTGATTGGTGGCACGAGGATCGAGGCATGCATACATTTGAGAAAATACATTGCTATGCCCCTTTCCTACTCTCTGTTGCAGCATATCAAGAATCAGCGGTCTTCCGAGGCTTGGCGCGCTTTTCAAGAATCATTGCAAAACAGAGGCTAATTGGGGCATTCCAGTGGATTTCCGCGCAAAGCAGCCCAAACATGCATCATTCCATCATCCGGAGCAGAATCAAGGCAGTCCCTGGCTTGCATGCCAGTTTTATTATTTTCTTAGTTAATTTATAAATTAATTAGGAATTTGTACATTATTTGGACTGTATTATTTGGACTGTACTATTCTTTCATTCGGGACTGTATATTTATTTGGACCCTCTGCGCGAGGGCATAATTGTAATAAGTGTGGGTGAGTGTGATGTATGTCTTCCAACCCCACATCTTTCTTCCCTTTTATTTACCTGCTTATGATGGTTAGATTAGGGCATATTTCAATTAGCATACATTATGACAGCATGTTTGCATCATTCATCTGTTTTGCACGCACCGGGCTTGGCGCATCATACAAACTGCATTTGTATTTCAATTCCAAATTGAATACGTGTTAGTTGTAGCATTCCATATGCCATGTTTAGAATAGCCGAGCCTGCTATAGTTTGCATCTTTGCATGTGTTGCATTAGGCATTTCTGTATAATTAGGATCATGCATGGATTTCTAATCGATTTTTGTTTTGGCTTGGAGTACTCGGCGAGTTTTTATGCTTTAGCATCCTTGCATGCGTGTGAGTGTTGCCATGAATAGCATGCTTACCATGAGGCTAACTGCTTATGTGATATAACTGCCTTGAATGCCTGTGGGTGAAGGTTGGGTTACTTAGATTGGAACAATTCATCAAATGTTTGTTTTAAGCCCACTAGATAGTGGCAAAATCATGTTTTCTAAGCCCACCCGAGGGTGGCAAAATCTGCATTTTAAGCCTACCTGCGGGTAGCAAACCATCTTTCAAAAACAAACAGGAAATGTGTTGTTCCAATTCAGGCGATCCAGTCTATACTTGTATGCTGTGCGTATCACATAGTAAATCTAGGCTAATAACCGGAATAAGAACACACAATGTTTTCAAAACTAGATATCACGGTTAGTAGAGGCCGGTCTTTGACCGGGCGAGCGGGGGTGCTCACGAAGTGACCTTCCCCAATCGTACCCAAGTTCCCGAGCCGAAGTAACTTTGGTGATGACGGACACGTAGCCTTTGGCACCGAGTCAGGGTTTCCTAAATTTCCCCATAAAAAATATTTAGGTGGCGACTCTGCATCTGGCAAAGCAGTCCATGTTTGGCACTTCTTTCAAAAATCTGTTTTCTCAAAAATGATTTGCCGGATTTGGACTCTTTGGTTCAAGATTTAGAACCGTGACATTCGAGTCTTTGAACTGTAGTGAGCCCAAATGAACAGAACGGGACTTAACCCTCCCGGGGCGTTCGGGGACGTCTACAGTTTCTGGCGACTCTGCTGGGGAATTTAGAGAACTTGACTCGAACTCATGATATCTGGTTTTGACTACACTTGTGTGTTTTTTTGCATTGCATTTGCATTGGTACGCCTAGGACACCGTGTTTGCCATCTGCTATTCCTGAACGGTTTGCCGGAGGCTTGTCTTGTCAAGGCATGTCCATAAGGCTGACCGGTTGTGGGCTCTGCCAGTATAGGAACACAAACCCCGGTTTTACCGGGGCACCCTTTTTGACCATTCGACCTAGTGCATATTCGGATCCATAGTGACCATTCCAAACTAGGACAGGTTGCTTACCCGATTAGGTTGTTTGAAACCGCTGCGTGCCTAGTGAAACCCTAGTTCCTGACAAAATAGAACAGGGAAACCCAACCCCAACATAAGGGTGTTTTGGCTCTCACTTATCTGTTATGTGCTTTAGAGTGCGTCTCTACAGGAATGCATGTATCAGTTTATGAGTTTGGGCATCAGGCCTGTGGGCATCAGTCAGTTATTTGAGAATCAGTTATCTGCGGGTATCAAGATTCAGTTTTGGGGACAGTGATTCAGGGATATTGATCAGTATTTGAGGACAGTGTGTATTCAGCTTATCAGCTGTGTGTTGTTATGCCCAGCCGTGTGTTGTGTATTTAATTTAAGCTGTTATGCTGTCCGTTTATCTGGTTATTTATTTTCTTTTCGCTTTATTTATCTTTTGCTAGGGCAGGTTTTTAGCACAATTGCTTCCGAACCAGTAGATATTCCCCAAGCACTTTGGACGAGAGGTCGCCGACTCAATCGATCTGAGGATCTGGTTGACGGACATCCAGTGTTCCACTCCCTACCCCCAGTTGTTAGAAGAAAGCCAAGGAGGCGCAGTGTGTCAGAGCAGGGATTACCGGGGCAGCGGGCTATTTTAGCAGCAAACAGTCAGGTTGGGGTTTCTGTTTCCGCCATAGAGATACACTTACCAATCAGTCAGCTGGACCAACAGAACATGGCCGGGATAGAGGAAATGATGCGCCAAATGCAAGAGAGCATGAGGCAGATGCAGGAGGATGCCATCCGCCAAGTGGAATTTTCGAAGCAACAGGCCACAGTCATGGCCCAGCAGGCCGAGCTCATTACTAGACTGCAACAGCAGAATGCGGCGTCAGCCTCACACTCAGTCCCTCCTCCACCAGGGGTCCCACCACCCGAGCAGGCACCGACCGCCCAGAATACCCTGCCAAATCCCCAAAACACCCTACCAAATATTCAGGAGGACACGGGCCTTCCAACGGGGCTGGCTCCGCCCCCGCTTCCGCCTCAACTGTCCAAGACCCATACACCCAACCACCCGGACTCTCCTTTCGAGTTCGAGGTAGACCGTACAGCTCTGAAATTGAGCAAGCTTGAGAAGCTTTTCAACAAGTCCCAGGGGGTGAAGGCTATTCTGGATATCGAGGACGGATATACCGATGTGGCCGTGACATTGCCAGACAGATTCAAAATGCCCCAGATCGATCGCTTTGATGGATCCGGGGACCCTATGGTCCACCTCCGGTTATTTTCAGACATATTGCGGCCAATGGGCCTGACTAGACCACAAAAACTTTCACTATTCGACCGAACCTTGTCAGGTGTGGCCGCCATCTGGTATGCAAAGCTAGAGGATGATGTCAAAAGAAGTTGGGATGAAATGGCTGAGGCCTTTGTTGCACAGTACTCGTACAATACCCAGATCGAGATTACAACTCGTGATCTTGAGACGACGAGGCAGGAGCCCAATGAGACTTTCTCCGATTTTGTGACTCGATGGAGGGCAAAGGCATCGATGATGACTTTGAGGCCTACAGATAAAGACCAAATCAGGATGATTGTGCGCAATCTCCAACCGAAATTGATGCAGAAGATGATTGTACTCCCCTTTCCCACCTTCTCAGACTTACACGAGATGGGGGTACAAATCGAGGATGCGATGAAACAAGGTCTGATTGACCAGGACCGGGAACAACCCCGGAGGACATTTAACCGCAACAACAACGCAGGCCCGAGTGGCGCTGCAAACACAAGAGCTCCAGAGGTCAGTATGGTCACCACAATTCCCCCTCCCCATTCAAGGCCCACGGCGGCCACACCCTTCTCTGGTGCATCCGGAAGTAATACCCAAACCACAAAATATCCGCCCAAAGGCCAAAGGACCTTTACACCCCTCTATATGCCCCTGCCCAAGGCTCTGGGGGTTTTAATTAGGAAGAAGCATTTGACGCCCCTGGAGCCGAGGCCACTACCAAATCCACTTCCTCCCTCTCATGACCCGGCAAGATACTGCGCGTATCACCAACAGCACGGTCATGACACCGACCGTTGCTTCAGGTTGCGTCATGAGATCCAGGATCTTATCGACAAGCAGGTGATCGCGCCTCCCGAAAAACCCAACGTCACAACAAATCCCCTCCCACCACATAACCAAGCCCCTCCTCCCAACAGAATCAACTTCATCCAAACTAGGGTCGTGTCTTACGATCCTAGTGTCTATATCACCCCATCCCACCTAGCTAAGCCGAAGGTGATCCTTCCTGTCTGCACTGACTTGTGCATGATGGACATCTCCATAACCCAATCTCAGCCAAAGGTGGTAACCACCGAAGATGGGACAGGGCAGATTTCAGAGAAAAGTGGGGTTGTTGAGTTTGGGATGGAACAGTCTAGGAATCTCGCTGCAGGAGCCTATGATCCAAGTGAATACATCCAGTCAGTGGGCCAGTCTGAGCCGAGTGTGGGACTGCCAGATAAAGCAGAAATATGTGTGATTCAGGGGGACAGATTTGAGTGGGGAACAGATGATCTAATAGCTGTAGGAGAGGACCTTGCCAACCTCCAGTTCTTCAACGACCAAGAATCAGGCGATGCAACAATCAACTGGTTTGAATATGAGGAGTCGGCAGAAGTTACCGGATGGTTAGATGATCAACCAGACATTGTGGAATATCAACCAGAACAAGGCCCGGCAGGGGCAAGAGTATTAGTGGTGGCCGGAAGGGCCGAGAGTCAGAATACACTGCCGGAGAGCGCCGGCACTAAGAATTTCGCTCAGAATTTGGGGATTGTAAATGCAGGGAATATTGACCAACCAGCTGTACTGACACAGCTGGAGCAACAAAGATTTGAGGATTCCGAGAGAATCAGAAAAGCTAAGGCCCATGTGGGGGTCGAGAGTGCTGTGTGCACAGGAACAGGAAATGCTGCGGGCATGAAGACTGAAGGTGCTGCGAGTACGATCATACCGGAGCCGGACAGGTGTCTGTCGGCTGCCGACGGAATGTGGTGGGAAGACGATGACTTATGTCTTGCCCACATAGACGAGGATTGGGGAAGTAATCAACCAGATGACACCTGGTATCTCGATGAGATTGCTCATATGACAAGAAGTGGGCAGTATTTCAAGCCTCCGCACTTAGACCAACCTGAGGCATCCGGGAAAGACAAGGAAGCTGAGAAACAGAGAGAGAAACAGATTGAAGAAGAAGCTGTGCTCAAGCAATTGAAGAAGATACAAGCAGACATCTCCATCTGGGGACTGCTTATGGCGTCGCGAGTACACAGACAGGCTGTCCTATCTACTATGGACAGGGCCAAACTCTCTATAGACACTACACCAGAGCAGCTGGTTGGGCTGGTTTTTCCGGGAGGAGGTTCCCCGACTTTAACCTTCTCAGACAAAGAACTGCCGCCTGAGGGCGTGAATCATAACAAACCTCTCTACATCTCCGTAGAATGTAGAGACAAGTGGATACCGGTGGTACTTGTTGATACCGGGTCCGCCATCAATGTCTGCCCAGCCAGAACAGCATATGCAATCGGGTTGAAGCCCGCGGACTTCATCCCAACAACTCAGGTGATCAGAGCATACGATAATACTAGCAGAGAAGTGATGGGGACTGTCAAGATTTAGACCTAGGTTGGTCCAGGACAACACAACATGGAATTTCATGTCTTGGACGTTCCCGCAACCTTCAACTTACTCTTGGGGCGGCCGTGGTTGCACCAAGTAAAGGCAGTCTCTTCCACTCTACACCAAATGCTGAAGTACCCTCACGGGAAAGTGGTAGCTATTGTCTTCGGAAACTCATCCATCCATCTGCCGCCGGAAGTGTCCACACCGGTTCTGGAAATCGAGCACGGCACGGAGGATGTGTTCTTGTCAGGGTTCACTTTGGCTGAAGCCCAGGTAGTGCAGAACATTATGGCTGTGAATGAAGGTGTGTACGTCAGTGCTCAATCCGTCTACCTTATGAACAAGTTACAACACATCCCCGGGATGGGATTAGGAAGAAGCGGCCGGAAGGGCGTCTCAGCATTGGCCGAAGTGCCACACAACCCTCATACCTTTGGATTGGGTTATCTGCCCACCAAAGAGGATTGGGTGAGGAAAGGAAAGGAAATGGCCGGAAGAGCCAGAGCAAAGCAGGCTGGGAAGCCTTTTGAATTAATGCATAGGCCCATCCAGGGCACCCTGAACGGACGCTTCGTCCGGGAGGGGGAGGACTTTCCATTTTGCGGCTTCCCAGAGCCGTGGATAAAAAGACGGAGAAGAAGCGCGTGCCAGGCTTCGAGATCTTCTTCGACCTGCAACTATCCGAGGAGGACGTTGCCACAGAGCAGACAGACCCATCAGCTGAGGTTGAGCAGTGTAAAGCAGTGGATCCTGAGGGCACAGAATTTGAAATGGGGGTAGCACTGGCACGTCTACTCTCTGATCCTCCGATCGGCCATAAGTGCTTGGGGGATAACTTCGAGGTTTCCATGATTGGGGATGAAACGACCGCGAGCCAACCAGCAGCTATCTTGGATGCATCTATCGCACCCTCTCTCACTTGGCAATACGAGGAGGGATTTTTGTCCAGCAGCACCGGGTCAGGTAGTGAGCCGGAATCTGATTCCACCGAGTCTTGTGAGTCGGAATCAGATTCCAGCTCGACCGAGTCTGAGTCTGGTACTCCTGGGAATGTTAACCCGGATGCCACAGTCCTGTCTAGGTCGTCTTTTTCCTTTTCATTTGAGTCTGTTGTAAATGAATCGGACGATTTGGATGTGCCTAATGAGAATCAAGCAACTGTGGTTTCTGAGTATTTCTCTGTGCCTTTAATTTATTGCATTAATTCAGACTTTCAAAATTTTGAAAACGACGAGGACGAAGTTCCTCCGGTTTTGCAACGATTAATTGAGCAGGGGCAGGAAAGATTTGTCAAACCCCTAGTGGACGAAATCACTACCGTGAACATTGGTACTGAGGAGGACCCGCGGCTGGTCCAGATCGGGTCCACGTTGTCTTCAGAGGAACGCGAGCGCTTAGTCGCTTTATTAAAAGATTTCAAAGATGTTTTCGCGTGGTCCTATGAAGACATGCCTAGAATCGATCTTGAGATTGTACAGCATCGGATTCCCCTTGACCCCGAGGCCCGACCTGTCAAGCAGAAACTCAGGAGGATCCGCCCGGACTGGGCTCTTAAGATTAAGGAAGAGGTCACCAAGCAAATCGACGCAGGCTTCCTGCTGGTATCTGAATATCCGACTTGGTTGGCCAACATTGTTCCAGTGCCGAAGAAGGATGGCAGGATCCGAGTATGCGTGGACTTCAGGGATTTGAACAGAGCTAGTCCGAAGGACGACTTTCCCTTACCGCATATTGATGAGTTGGTGGATTTCATAGCAGGGCACGCATTGCTTTCATTTATGGATGGCTTCTCAGGTTATAACCAGATAGTAATGGCATAAGAAGACAGGGAAAAGACTGCATTCACCACCCCGTGGGGGACATACTGCTATAGAGTCATGCCGTTTGGGTTGAAGAATGCTGGAGCTACTTATCAACGGGCCGCGACCACAATATTACATGATATGATCCACAAGGAGGTTGAGGTGTACGTGGACGACATGATTGTCAAGTCCAAAGAAAGAGAGGGCCACTACACCGCCTTGCATAAGTTTTTTCAAAGGATCAGGGAATTCCGGTTGCGGCTGAACCCTCAAAAGTGTACATTTGGTGTTATAGCAGGAAAAATGCTGGGGTTTCTGATTACACAAAGAGGCATCGAAGTCGACCCTTCCAAAATCAAGGCCATCCTAGAAATGTCCCCACCGAGGACTGAAAAGGAGGTGCGAGGCTTTCTAGGTAAAGTGCAATTCATAAGACGGTTTATCTCAAAATTAACCTTGACTTGTGAACCACTTTTTGGTCTCCTGAAGAAAGGCAAAAAATTTCAATGGGACGGCCGATGTCAAGCAGCGTTTGAACAGATCAAAGAATATCTACAGAACCCGCCCGTGTTGTCACCGCCAGAACCAGGGAAACCGTTGATATTGTACCTTTTAGTGACTGAGACCACAATGGGCTGCATGCTTGCACAAGAGTCTGAAGACAGGGTGGAGAGAGCCATCTACTATCTGAGCAAGAAGATGCTAGAGTATGAAACTCGCTATACACCGCTGGAGAAGGCTTGCTTAGCTTTGGTATGGACTACCAGGAAGCTGCGACACTACCTGTTAGCTCACTCCCTAATGTTGGTTTCACGACTCGATCCCATCAAATATCTGTAGACGTCCCCGAACGCCCCGGGAGGGTTAAGTCCCGTTTTGTTCATTTGGGCTCACTACAGTTCAAGGACTCGATTGTCAAGGTTCTAAATCTTGAACCAAAGAGTCCAAATCCGGCAAATCGTTTTTGAGAAAACAGATTTTTGAAAGAAGTGCCAAACATGGACTGCTTTGCCAGATACAGAGTCGCCACCTAAATATTTTTTATGGGGAAATTTAGGAAACCCTGACTCGGTGCCAAAGGCCACGTGTCCGTCATCACCAAAGTTGCCTCGGCTCAGGAACTTGGGTACGATTGGGGAAGGTCACTTCGTGAGCACCCTCGCTCGCCCGGTCAAAGACCGGCCTCTACTAACCGTGATATCTAGTTTTGAAAACATTGTGTGTTCTTATTCCGGTTATTAGCCTAGATTACTACGTGATGCGCACAGCATACAAGTATAGACTGGATCGCCTGAATTGGGACAACACATTTCCTGTTTGTTTTTGAAAGATGGTTTGCTACCCGCAGGTAGGCTTAAAATGCAGATTTTGCCACCCTCGGGTGGGCTTAGAAAATATGGTTTTGTCACTATCTAGTGGGCTTTAAAACAAACATTTGATGAATTGTTCCAATCTAAGTAACCCAACCTTCACCCATAGGCATTCAAGGCAGTTATATCACATATGCAGTTAGCCTCATGGTAAGCATGCTATTCATGGCATTCACTCACACACATGCAAGGATGCTAAAGCATAAAAAACTCACCGAGTACTCTAAGCCAAAACAGAAACTCCATTAGAAATCATACATGATCCTAAGTATACAGAAATGCCTAATGCAACACATGAAAAAATGCAAACCATAGCAGGCTCGGCTATTCTAAACATGGCATATGGAATGCTACAACTAACACGTATTCAATCTGGAATTGAAATACAAATGCAGTTTGTATGATGCGCCGAGTCCGGTGCGTGCAAAACAGATGAATGATGCAAACATGCTGTCATACTGTATGCTAATTGAAATATGCCCTAATCTAACCATCATAAGCGGGTAAATAAAAGGGAAGAAAGATGTGGGGTTGGAAGACATACATCACACTCACCCACACTTATTACAATTATGCCCTCGCGCAGAGGGTCCAAATAAATATACAGTCCCGAATGAAAGAATAGTACAGTCCAAATAATACAGTCCAAATAATGTACAAATTCCTAATTAATTTACAAATTAACTAAGAAAATAATAAAACTGGCATGCAAGCCAGGGACTGCCTTGATTCTGCTCCGGATGATGGAATGATGCATGTTTGGGCTGCTTTGCGTGGAAATCCACTAGAATGCCCCAATTAGCCTTTGTTTTGCAATGATTCTTGAAAAGCGCGCCAAGCCTCGGAAGGCCGCTGATTCTTGATATGCTGCAACAGAGAGCAAGAAAGGGGCATAGCAATGTATTTTCACAAATGTATGCATGTCTCGATCCTCGTGCCACCAATCACGCATCTCGATGTATGATGGCCGAGGAGCCGAATTGCACAACCCAATATGAGATGAATGCACATGAAAACACAACAAGACCTAACTCCATCATGGATGATCCGGAGTGTCGGTGACTGGGGAATTGAGACACGTTCCGTCACTCAGAGTACGAAACATACCTCGTTTCCCATGCCCGGGCTAACTCCTATCCCGAACACGATGCGATATGCATGATATGCGTGAAATGCAACTGAGATACAACCCTAACATACACAATGTTATGGAATGGCATACACGTTACACGAGGTGATACACAACCGAGCATACACAATGCTATGAATGAAATGGCATACGCAATGCAATATGGGCTTACACCAACATGAGAGAGCCTCAGCCACACTCACATAAGAGGCCCACTTATAATGAAAACAGGACAACTCGAAATGCGTGCACGCGTGCACGCAAACCGAAGACCGACCCTCAGGCACCGAAATGCCACTCTAATGAGACATGGCAAAGACATGGAATATGGTATGCAAATATGCAAAAATCAGTGGCGAAATGAGGGGCAAAACAGCCCCGAAACAAGGTGAAATGACACCCGATGCATGGAATCTCTCCCGAAATGCAAAACTAGGCATGCGGAATGACCTACAGCTATACTAAACATGCATAAGTTGAACATGAAGTGTAAAAATAGAAGCAAGGAAGCCCCAAAATAAGAATTTTTACAGTACAAAGCATGGCCAAACAGCAAGCACAAGTAGGGCTAAAATAGCATACAAAAATGGCTCCGCAAGGGAGGCAATGAGGCTAGTGGTAGATGCAAAGCCCAAACAGAAAAAGACCATTCTACAACACTGAAGAGGGACCAATGTTTTGCAGTAGATGACAAGCCCCAAATCAGTATATAAACATGCTCAAAATGCAATGTAAGATTCACAAGAAGGCTATAACACAAAGTATACAAAATATTCATCAAACAGCCAAAGACCC